>UXSR01005691.1:5003-21122 GCA_900604375.1 Mesocestoides corti
TGTTTGTGGGATTTGATAGCCAAAAACTGATGCCAGTGATAGTGACAAGAGAGATCAGCCACGATGCAGACTGATGCAGGTCTGGAGATGCAATATCTACGGCATTTGGTGAAGTAACGCAAGGGCATTTTCGTGAGTCATTCGTCATACAACTGTGCAATGTGGCATTTTCCTGTGTCATCACCACGCCTTGGCTTTGGTCTTGCCTCGCCTCTCCCACTCAGTTGTTTCATTCACTCTGCCTACATTCGGACACCCAGTTGTGTGGTGCAGCGGGTACAGTCGGAGGCAATCGGCGGTGAAGTGCATCTGTTTGGCAAGTGCATCGTGGGTGATGATCTCAGTGGGGTGTGGTTGAGAAAGTCCTCTCGGTGTAGACCACCCACGTCATCTTAACAGATATTCAGCATGGCATTTCGGCAGCAATGCAGTCCATGTGGCAGTCAGCGCGGACTCACCTCGCCTTGTTCGCCGTCCTCTTCGCTTGTGGCCAATGCACGGTTCACTGACGAGACGGCGTTATTTTGCCTGAGGCTTGTAATCACAAGCAGACATGTGGTGTTTGGAATGTGGGGAATTGGTAGGAGCACAACTCAGGTGTCGGGCAACCTGACTTGCTCAACATCTCGATAAATGAGCTTCAGTGACAAATAGTGTGAGTCTGGAAATTGTGTCTGTGGAAAATGGCCTAATGTAAACGCATTTGTAACGGAAGTTCGCTGCTAATTTTCAACCCAGCGATTTGGTTTTTTGCCATAGTCACAACGTCTGTGAATATCAGACGAGAGGCACGTCATTCCAACTGCTTAAGGTTGCTGAAACATAGCCGATTGGCAAATCAAACTGGAAGGGTTGTATTAACGGGAATTGATCGGTGAGGGTGTTAGGACAATGCCATCAGTCATCTTCGACACAAGTCATCAGCTGGTGCCCAATACCAGTCACGAAACCTGAGCTGCAAAATGCGCGCATGAATCGAAGTAGTCAACATTTGGTACAAGGTAAAATTTGTACTTGTTAAGAAAAGATGGTGCCAAATAATGCTCCACAAGTATGCAAGAGAGAAGTGGCAGAGAGCAAAACTTCGATAAGCGAGGACGTGGCGATCACGTGAATCCATGAAGAGCGTTTGACTCGGCATAAGCTTCGTCATTTGTCATTGCGACTCGTGACTGCCAACGTGGAGCACCTCAACTCCTCCATCGATCGTTTCCTTTGACTCACATCAATAATCTGGAGATTAAGTGCAGCCTATTACGGTGACCGCACACATGACGCATTTACATCAAAGAAAGTTGGCACAGTTGTCACCTTGTAGTCACCACCCATCGCTTGTGCAATTTGAGAATCCTTGTCTTACTCTCACACACACGCATACACACACACACGCGCGCGCACACACACACGCACCCCTACATACTGGCATCGAACACTTGAATAACGCATTTTCTCGGAAAATACCAATGGTGGAGTGCTTGAATACAGCAGTGTCTTTGCTCAGTTTGTGAGTTATCTACGTCCTGCGCCAGAAAACTCGTAGTAAATAGTGGAGCCAATTGAGTCAGATGGTTGTTGTAGTACCTATAGCTAGAGTTCGTTAATTTTAAGGTGAGCGACGGTTTTCCCCAAGATTTGCCTCGTTTCACGCAGACATTGTGCGAGCATTCTATGACTGGTTGTATTCACTACACAATTCAAACTGGGCAGTCCATGTGGAACAGGCTATTGGTTCGAGGCCACTCAATTGGCGAACCCTTTCGTGGACCTGAATCCGCCAGTTGCTAGTCCCCGTGGTTGCCAACTAATGGCCCATCACAAATTACTCCGGCTTATTTATTGACAGTTCTCCCAACCGTAGTGGTAAATTAGTTAAGATAGGCAAATCACTGCTTATTATGCGACCATTTAATGAAAACTATCCTTGGTGCATGCTGCCAACGTGATTATTTGACGCGGTGTGAGACATCCCTCAGTTATGAAACTGAGAGCATTCTCACTACTGAAATAACACAGTAGTTCAGAGTTATAATCTAACTTCAATTGGTTCATCGGTTGTGCCGGGTAGAAACTCGTTGGGCTCATGTCAATTATTGTTGAAAACAGTGCAAACAGCTGTCGGCCACAGCACGGCATGACAAGCACTTACTGTGTATGGTCCAGACCATTGCATCGCCTTGGTAAAAATCAATGTTCGTGGCACAGCGATGCGGTCTTCGTGGCGATGAAGACCACGCATGCGTGCCCAATCTGGGTGCACAAACACGGCGCCTTTAAACCACACGTGGGGATGTAGGTAGGTATCTGGCATGTTTTGCTTGCACCATCTGTTGATTGCGTGTGTGTGCTTGGGCGGCTAGGTACACGAACAGTGCGATGTTACGTAGCCTGAGCAAGTTGTTGCCCCACCTCCACATGCAGGAGGATTTGGATTTTGCACTAATACTGGAGGTCCCATAGGTGAAGGCGTGTTGGGGCTCGATCCATGGCATTTTGCGGTTGCGTTAGTAGCATGAATTCGTTTAAAATACCCTAACAGCATTTGCAACCTGGTGGAACGTCCTAACTGTGCAGGGTAGGGGCCGTAGCCATCCGTTTTGCCAGGCGACAATTCACCGGACTCGCCGTAGCCTGAAGCGGTGCAGGTTTGCTGTGCGCTTGAGAAAACCATGCCCATGAAATGCTGACCAAATCATGGGTCTAAAGGGTTTGAAATCTCTGCTAAGCATCGCACAACACGTGGTTCACGATTTCTCAACAACACACCCTTGTGTGATCAACCCTGCAGACGACAAAATGGCCGCAGCCCAATGAAATCGGTTGTTGGGTAGCGATTCAACAGCAGCAGCACCAGCAACTTTTAGTGATGTGATGGCTCTGATTCATGTCTGGGAGGCCAGACCGCCATTTGAACAGTTATGCGAAGTTACCCACGACCACACAGTGCCTTTTATTGACCATCTTTGAATCGCACCTACCTCTAGCACTGCTTCGATGTGCAAAACTATAAAATCATTGTACCTTTAAGTTTGACAGTTCGTGTGTGTGTGTGTGTGCTATGGAACGGGAATTGAAAGTGCCCAGAACCTACGTCGGTTCATTTAACCATCATCTTGTTCCAGCAGATTGGTGTAATCGTCTCTGTTTACATAGCTTACTGCAGCGTGTTTGAAATTGCTAAACTGATCCAGTGGTCTCTCATTAGACATGCGACTCAACTTATTGCTGTTTGACAAAAATAACAACTGAGCTATAGTACAATAAGTTTGGTTTTAACTTTTCCACGGTATTTCGCAGTACGATATCTTGGTAGTTTACAGCATGGGATACAAGTGTTGTGTAAGTGGGAACCACATCGGTGTGCTGAAATCGCCTTCAAATCGACATCATCCAGGTCCGAAGGAGGTACATAGGAGCGTGGTGGCAATGAACAATCGCACCCAGGATTACGGATGCTTCGGAATCTCCGAGAAGTGAGCAGGCTGTACAGGTGTACTTGAGTTTGTCGTAGTTCTCACAGCATTCAATTTGCCTGAAGATGATGCTGCCGCAATGGCTGTGCGAAATTCGAGCACGCAGCTTAATGCCAGAAGGCATCATATAAACCGTCTAGAATTGGGCAGTTTCCCCTCAGTTCTGGAGAGGTGGCTTTATTCACACAATCATAAGGGCCAACTTATGCATCTCTGTGCGACATCAAACGCTCAGCATTTGATTTACCGAAAATCAGCCCTTCTTCAATTCTCAACAGCCCAAACTGCCCAAACGCTCAGGTTGGGCAATTCTAACGCCACCTGTTTAAACCTGGTTATTGGGCTAAAGCCTGGAAGTGCTAGAAGCCCAGTGACAAGTTGCACCAGCTCTGTTATAGGACAAAGTGGTCAGCAATGCGTTACGTCGTTTTGGCAATGTCACATTGACTACCATAAGTTCACCCACATATTTATTGGTTCGCAGCGAAACTGACCACGCTGTCCACACACTTCCCTCTTCATGGCCATGCCTCTGGTCCGGGCCTCCGCTAGATCTGGAGCACAGTTTTGGCTCTAATTTCTGTTAATTAACATCCCATGGATAAATATATGCTAATTACACGCAATCGTAATGCTCAATTAACTCAGACACCATTTGGAACCTCATTAATGAGAGTGCGCAGAGAAAGCCCTTTGCAAATCATCTGCTTTTAAACAATGGAAAAATTGTTGGCAGTTTGCCTGTGCGACTCAAGATGCAGGAGCACCAATCAGGCGCCAGCTTCTCTCCCGCGTGCACTCGCATCCACGCCTTTGCCTTGTGCACACATTTGCGCGCGCGCGCTGTCAAGCATTACCTGACAAGGCAGTTCAGGTACAAGTCACTCTGTAGAACGACATGTCGTTGCCGATTGAGGAGGTTGACAATAACGGAAACGCCATATTTTTTAAGAGTCCAGCAGATATCTCCAAGTCAGCTTTTTTCGACAACTACGACATAAATTCACAGGAACGAGTAAATGAGCTTTATGTTCAGAATCGTCTCCCTGCCCCGAAATTCCGCGGTTTTGTCTTTAACTACTCCGCTTTCCTGGCCCTTTTCTCTCGAGGACAGGCGGGTCAACACAGAGTCAAGCAACAAATTAACTACCAAAGAATCAAGGCCATATATTCAAGTGAACACGACCCTAGCGTTGTATTTATGATCATTGAGCACTCAAAGGGACAGAGTCAAGTTCGGGTATTCCGCCTCCCCAATATTATCGCGGGAACAAAGTTCCGTTATGTAATAGACCAGCTCCAGCTCAATCCCATGCATGAATCTGACTTCTTTAAACAAGGAACTTTTCGAAGAACAGTGAATTCAGGATCGAGTTTTTCGACTCCTCAAACGGAAGAGAGTGAAGTCAGTGCAACATCAGCGACCCACAACGTCTACAAGAGTGCTGCGCATAATCCAACTATGCGAACTTTTTATAAGGAAGACGAGGAGCCGAAGCTGCCTCGTGTTCAACCGTTCGCATTTTCCACATTTCCAACCTCACCGCTATACTCGCATCAGCGCTCAGTGAGCCGTCAAAGGACCAATTTGTTTGAAAGCTTTTATCCGGCTGACTATGAGGTGTATCGGCCAGCTTCGCGGAGGTCTCGAATAAACCGCTATGACAATGACTACACAGGATCCCGACGATCATCACGCAGGCGATCGTCTAGGCCACGAATGGAATCTCCAAGCCTTAATCATAACAGTCGAGCGGCCGTACGCTCGAGAATGCAAAATAAGAACAATAAGTACGCGGATTATCAAACTAATCAATATGACTACGAGATGCCACAAAACTTTTTAACTGGTTTTGCTTCTAGGAGTGGATCTGTACCTCATAGATACACACCTTACTATTATTAGTCTTTAATAGTGTATAAAGATATCTGCTGCACCAAGACCACCAAGCTCTTCTATTCTTACCTGACCTCACTAATGTAACTAGAATTGGCGAACTTCTATTTTTAAAATATGAACAATATTGTGCTTATGCTAATCTTACATGCTTCTCTTTATTCTTTAAAAAACTGAACTTCTAGTAGACTCCTTGCCCTTCATTGTTTCTTCTGTGCCCCGACACTTCACATTTGTGACCTACTAGTAGATTTTCGACGAATGCAACACTTTCGTGCTATTTTGAATACCTGGCCTACTATAACATGGATGCTTCTAGAAAAATTTTCATTCTCTTATAAACCGCTTTTGATCAAGCATTTGGTCAGCATTAAAAATCGTTTGTTTTTTTATAAGTTTCTGGTTATTTCATAAATTAGTTTGCGAAGTACTGTAACGTAGTAAATTAATTTTTGGATAATTGCATAACGACTCCGAACAATAATCAAGGAAGATTAAAGCGTGATTCAATTTATACGTCTGCGATTATCGCTTAGGCGAGGCAAGTTACTTCAGCACCATCGTGTAAAGTACAGATCGGTTTGTAAAGTGCAGAATCAAAGTAGCACTAACACCAAAGATGATTTTCGTGGTTATGAAAGCAGATCTGATTTGATCTTAAAATTGCTGATTAGCCCACAGAGTTGTCATATTTATCCATTCGACTCTATAGAGGTGTCTACCTGGTTTCACCAGAGATTGGCTAAAGAATGCTCGAATCTAGTAGCTAACTAAGGTAATTCTTTCAATAATGATAATGAGGCCTCGCTTCTAAACAGACAAAAACTTAAACGCTATTGCAAAGTTAGTGTGAAGTGATTATCATTCACAGAACCGTGCTACCAGTACCCAATGTTGACGTCAAGCAGAAATTAGGCTGAGAGTATTAATAATGTAGCCACCATTGTAGGTTTGATTTCGTTGGACGTAATCTTTAGGCATGCGAACTACAGATGCCTTAGGTATACCTATAAATGTGCTAAATGGAATATGTGACATTTTATCTACTCTCATTTTTGACATGAGAAAACTAAAGCTTGTCTCGGGATACTACATCCCATGACCTTCAGCCAATTTAATTTAAGGCTAACAATAGCTGTGAAGTCTCCGCTGTATCAAAGCATTAAAAATTTTAAACACATATCTTCTCCTAAGTATACAGTTTGCATTGTTTTTCAGTCTCTAAAGTGATCTCGTGTTTAAAAAATAGTGAAAGTTGATCCATGACTTTGACTCTTCATGAATTTAATATCACGCTGCCTTCGTTCGATGGTTCAAATGCATGTGGCCCTAGAGACAGAGGTTCTTAATCAAATGCGAGTAGTGTTAAGCAGTAGAAGTGACACTAAGAGCAGCCTTGGTTTCTTGTGTTCCATTTCATTTTCAGGTAGTAGTCCATAAGAGGGCAAAATAGAGTCAATGTATTACTTGATAAATGTGCCTCCTGTTGAATGAAAGTCATGGTACCTGGCCCGTACAATCCTACAGTATTTTAACGAACCCGCGTACAACTCGGTTTCAGCTATTTTTTGTGTAACTTTTTTTAAGCCATGATGTGCCCCCAGTGTGGATGCAATTCACCAGTAACAAGATAAAAAGATATTCTGAATTGCTCGGTGACTTGACAAAAATTACTTACATTTAAATGCCCTGTGATGATTTGAATTATATGAAGTTGCCGTGCCTCATTTTTTGACATTGTCCAAATATTGAGATAAACAGTTAAAATTTTGTTACTAAATGAACGTGAAATAGGCAGCCGAGATTTATCGAAAATCGCAAAGCCAAGCCCTATTAGAATACATGTTATTCTGACCAACGCTTTGAAGAACAGCTTGCAGAAAGAAGACTGGTTCGAAAGCATTCAAAAATTGATGACATTTTATTCTTATGATGCACGCTTTCTTCTTCTTCAAATGCTGTGATGCTCAAACTTTGACCAGAATTGGTTTCTCCACTTACACCACAAATAACAACTGCAGGCTACGAATTTCTTTTGCACACCCAAGTGAAATGGTAGTAGATAACAAAGCATTTAGGAGGCTAAAATATCGACCTAGACGCTCACTGAGGTTGCCGTTACCCGCGATAGTGGGTTGCAATTTCGGGAAAACTATTAAAATTCCTCCTTATGATCTTGCACGTTTGGGTTTGTTTATTTGTAGATTTTTGGCTGGCTTCATTATCGTGCCTAAATGTGATAGAATGACCCTTTTATCGCAATTTTTTGAGTTTCAAGCCTACTAAAAAATAAGGATTTGAGCGGAATGAACTATCTTAGTGTTAATGTTGAATTTCGATTTTGTTGATAATTTCCTGATTTGTAGCAGTTTCTGCAACTTTGAAAATTTTTTGGGCCTCAGGAAGGATCCTCAAATGGAGTACTAATTCATGGTTGCAACAGCTTTTGAAATTAGCACATAATGGCAACCAAATTTTACAACAAAAAAAGATAAAATGTGATAATAAAGACAGTGCGATGAAGGAACCAACCTTTTGCTCACAAGACATGAATGAGATGGAATGAAACACACTTAAGTCATTAACTTTGTGTGCATTTTTAAATGTAAATGCTATGTCTGAAGTGAGCTTAATTTCTGAAAAACAGTTACTCATTTGTCATCATAGACACGAAGATATACCTTACTACGTTAGCAGATGTTGCGTTAAAAAGGCGTGAATGTTTGAACTGTAGCTGTGTCACACAAGCTGTCATCAGGAAATCACCATATTCACAGGCTACCACAAAACCCAATGCGATATTTACACTTGACTCATAAGTTATCCTCTCATTTGCTCTAGTATCATTAGAGTAGGTTATGCACATCATATCATAAGTATTCGAAAGAAATCACACAATTGCGCATTTTATTGAACGTGCCTGTTCTTCATGAAATGAACGAGCAAAGGCCGACTAAGTTTTTATGAAAATCATGGTGTTAATTCTTCAGCAAACTCACTGACGTAAAACGAGAGCAACATGAAAAATCAAATTTTCATTAACAAATTATTTATTCGAAAGTAAATCAGCTAAAACAAATATTTGTTTAGTGTATAGGTAATTTAACAGAAAATTGCAAATCAGGGTCGGAGATAAAGAAATGGTGTCTGTCGATTGTAGTTTTCTTGGTTTAAGAGGAGATATGACGCCTAGACAGTAACTTTAATCTGTCCTGAAAATGACACCTGAGGTCCGTGTTACCTTGTTCAACTGCGGAAGTTCTAAATCAGCATAAACGCAGTTTTGCACAATGCTCTCCAGACCTATCTCAGTCAATACAGCTATCAGCTTCCTCCTTCAAAAACAAGCATTTTGAAACGAATAACTAATGTTTACGTGAGAGAAACAGGTGCATGATTTTAAAATTTCATTGCCAGCCAGTTTAATTTCGTAAACACGCCATTCAAATGTCGTCACTCCCATTCCGTAATAATAAATTTGCAAATGCACCCACGCCTATTTTAAAAATGAAAAATTGTCTGTATCAGATGCAAACAAATTCTGAAATCAGAGCATGACAATTTGGTGCGTTAGATACGGAAGATGTCGAAACAAATAATAAAAAATATTTTATTCCAAGTAATGGAAATAGTAACAGTTAGCATAGGCCAATGTGAAAAGTATCACCACTTTAGAATTTTTGAGGTTTACTACAACGCACCGCAATACGTTTTAATTAACTGCATCAGTTCTTGTATCATTTACGGTAAGTCAAGCAATTATCTGCGATATTTCGCGCCTACTAGGGAGGTAAAGTAATTGAGAGTATTTTCATCAAATTTAAATTTGGGGGCATTTTCATCAATGAAAGAGCATTATATCCTATGCTATTTCACTTTATTTGTGGCTTCCAGATCGCAGTAAAATACCAAATCTAGTTAATTACTCCATGTGGCACAAGGCAATTGATCCGCTAAAACGGAACAAATGTTCGCAGTCTGTCAATAGGGGAGGTCTAATTCATTTCAAGAAGACTACTGCCTCGATATTTGGCAAGCTCTGGCTAGCCCTACCTGCTGTTCCCCTCCTATCATTGCATTCTAATGTACCAACAGTGTCATTAAAAATGTCTTCATAAATTAAACTGCAATACAAATGATTTCCAAAATCGCATAAACTTGTGAAGCGATGAATTTTATACCGACACCACTTATTGCTTATGCTTTTTAGAGCTATACTCAATCCCAGGAGTATTGTTTCTATTTTGACATGCTGTTCCTATTGCTGATTCCCCACGCGATGCTCCTGCATAACCCTTGGTCACTAATTTGTCGCAAATAATGGGTTGCCATGATCTCTAGAATTTTGACCACGGATATAAATTTTACGTTTAGGTTCGCATCTAATTACTTTGCCTTTCTTTATTCTACTCACATATTGCTTTTGCCTAGACTTCATCATACCAGACCGTATTTCAGCATTTGGAAAAATAAGCCATTCTTTTCATCTCTCGACAGCATAATACATTGATGTCCCAACAAATAGATAGGACCCTGAGGAGAATAAACCATAGCCATGGTTATATCTGAAGATTACTTACCTAATTTCGCAGTAATAAATTTAAATTTAGTGATCATAATTTTAAACAATTTAACCTGAAGCAAATTTTGGGTTGCTAGAAAAGTGAAAGTGCAAAAAAGGAACACTTATTTGCATCAGTTGTCATCTCGGTTTCGAAACCCAAGTTCAAGTTTTACTCTGGTTTTGCAATCGAAAGAAATTTAGCCGATGACAAATGATACTTATTCGACACGTAATTAAACGTCCCTTATAGGTGAAAAGCCCCCCATTAATAGTTAAGATCTTTTCTATTACTTTGATGCAATGCAGCTAACATTGCTCAAGAAGACGTTTTAGAGGAAGACCTTTAGTTCGACTACGTTTATCTCAGATTTTTATGTTTGATAGCCTTTGTCTTTGTCGTACGATATGGGGACATCTAATGGCCCACAGGATAGTGTGTCATCTCAAAAAATTCGTTGGGTATCTATCTAAGCGAAAAACAGTTTTAAAATGTAAACTTATTCTGCAAAATTCTGCCTAAGACGGTTCTGTACTATTTCTCTGGGGTTATAGTCAAAATGAAAACTCAAATGTGTATCTTTTAAAAGGAATTATGTCAAGAAGCAAAACGCCATAGTAAGTCTAACAGTTGACGTCCATAGGTCAATTGTGGTGGTGAAAAAGTCAAGTTAAAACATGAATGCCAATGAAAGAGTAATGGCATACCTCATACTTCAGAAGGAAATGACGAAGGCAAACTCAATTACTGACATGATGGTTTAGTGCCCATTTAATTACCTACACGTATTCACACACAAACCAATTTCCAATCAACAAAACCGCCTTCCTGACTTTGTGCCAAGAACACCAAACAATGGGCTATTAATCACTTTCGTTACCTTTACCGAATGTTGGTGTGATAACCTATTTAATAGCCTTTTCAACTTCAAGTACTCTTGCTCAATGTCTTTTAAAATGAACTAGTTGCCAATATTAGTGATTTTCAGGATGTTCGATTTTGACGTCTGCGTGTGAAACGGAGTTCAGGGTTTATGGCTACTCAACTACTTTATAACAGAGAATGCCCGAAATTTATAATAATTGATCAAAAAGCTTCGACTTCTTCACAATGTCTTTTCAGCTACTTCTCACTTGTACGTTTTTCGTTTGCCTCAAGTCGACTTGACGTAATTAACTATTTTACTATATCAACCTGAAAACTCTCCTTCACCTTCCAATGCCATCTTTTGGTTCCAGCTAACTGCCTAGGAGATGGTCTGTTGCTTGTAGATTAAGCCTCAGTGACAGGTAGGGACATCAGAGCAGTGGCCTTTTGTCATGTAGGAGAGCGCCTTTTAGCATCAATAAACCTTTTCAGGTTCCGCCGAGTATTACAAACACACGCAAACACACATATATGATTGCGGTAACTGTCATCACGCGGTAGCAAATCGAATTAAATTGATCTACCGCAATTCTCCTTGATGTTGAAACCGACTTGTGTCAAAGACCTTCCCTGTCACCGATTCGTCATTTGCAAAAGGTTTGCATGAAACGTAGGCTGAAGTTCATGCGGCAATGAGGGCCTTAATGCCGGTCTTGATTGCAAAACAATACCAACTGATCTAACCAGAATCCAAATTATCCTTCAATGATTTCAATTTTACCTCGTGTTATTTTGTGTGTGCTGTAGATCCGAATTCCTACCAGGAGCGATCTGAACTTAAGTGAATTACCCGAGTAATCAGAAAAATTGTCAAACCTTTTGAAAACCTGGTTTCGACTTCTAGAAGTTGATAATACAATATTTTTTTATAAATATCCGAAGATTCGCAAATCCATGAAATATTTAGTTTTCTCACCAGTTGCTATACAAGCACAATTACGTTTTTCTTTCTAAAGAAGAAAGATTGTGTGCCCTTGCGAACTGAGACTCAGAAGCCCAAGGAATCTTGGACCATTTATAGATCAACGTTGTTGATCAGGATGTTTAACAACTGGTGTACCCAACTTTCAGGGGTGATTATTTGCACGCAGTGTGCCTATATTTAATTCTTTGTTATTTATATTTAATACCCTGTGTTCTCTCATGACTACTTGAGTTTGCAAAGGGACTGAGTGACCTTGGTGCTGACATTTGAGATATTTAGCAAGTTTTTCACTACTATAACCAGCCTCACCTTTAAAACAAAACGATTCTCTAGAACTTACTTTGAAGTCCTTAATATTTTAGTTACATTAGAACACATGTCTTGGCCACCCTCCGACCCTATACTTTACATCTAGCAGTGCATCACATAAGACAAAGACGCCCCTCACTTGAGAAACTACCCTGATGATAATCGAAAACATTTTCAGTTAACAAGACCATTGATATCATCACACGCATTACAGCGTTTATAACATAGGTGCCTTTATTTCTGTTGCATTTAAACTGCAGCATTGACTGCTAATCAGAAAGCATTTCTGTTTGATTCTGTGATCCAAGGTCAATATTTTGGTACTTTGAACCAATTTGGCTACACTCAACTCCGGTTTTTAAAAAAATGGTTCCAATTGTGGGGCAAACACGTAGATAAGTGATGGCAAAAAATGCTTTAACGTCAATTAAATTCACACTATTTCTGCATTACCGAATCTGCGAAAGTAAACGCCAGATACCCAATTCCTACGTACTGGTAATCACAGTAGTTTCTCACCGTCACCCATTGATTTAGGTTTGCATCCCAGATTGCAACGCCATCTTAGGCGCTTTGATGTCACCATTTATTTTTTGTCCTCACGTTCTTAGTCAAAACGCAGGCGTGTTATCCAAATTTGTTTAAATAACCACCTCCAATTTATTCCGATTCACTAAAAGTATCGATTAATTGCCTTTCATAATCTTCTCATTTGCAAGAACTTCGTCTAAGTACAGAGTGCTACATTGGAACAACATGGTTTTTCCGCCGCTTGTCTGTGTTCATTAATGTGGCTGGTTTTAAAATCGCAGCCCCAACAGAGCACGATTCGAATATTTGCTCAGTTGGTCTAGGCAGACCTGACTTTCCTTAATGCCGTGATTATTAAACATAGCAATAAGCAAAAGGAACAGTGCACCTTTGAAGATATTTCACAATTGATAAATTTTATTGTCTACTTTATACATAGAGTATAGTTGAAATAGTGGCGTATTGCGTGGATTGATTTTATTACTACCGAACTATGCAATATGCAAAATTTTATTCCTCAACAGTGAATTCATTTGTCCTCTGTCGGGACATCTCATGTTAAGAAAAAAATTCGTAGACTATGTTATACTTATGAGGGTGAGCATTCTTAACTAAATTAAAGCATAAAACTCATCGTTTGTGGTAAAATTATGAAAAGTATGAAAAATTACGTCAATCAAATCAGGTGGCCAAATAAGAGCTTATAGATGAATAATATAAATTTTTAGTATCTTTTTTTAATTTCTCAGGTTCAGAGCATTCAGTGTAGTTGATAATGCCATCATGCGGGTCTAACTGTCAGTTATAGAGACGGTGTTAAATCGATATTCATCTGTGAACTATCATTAAACAGATGATGACTAAGGAAAACCGGAACGAAAATTGACAAATCGATTTAATGGTTTTTAACGGGCCATCATTTCCAGTTTTTAGAACGAAGGTGGTGTGGAAGTTCGTAAAAGGAAGAAACTCCCAAAGGAAGACATTGGCACTTAAAACAAATCTGAGGGAACCATTCAATACATTTCACCTCAGTTCACGTGTTAACGCATCATACGGCGCATAAAATACGTGG
Organism: Mesocestoides corti; assembly: GCA_900604375.1. Lineage (NCBI taxonomy): Eukaryota > Metazoa > Platyhelminthes > Cestoda > Cyclophyllidea > Mesocestoididae > Mesocestoides > Mesocestoides corti. The sequence goes on from UXSR01005691.1 coordinate 18,700, forward strand.
TGTTGGTAGGACTTAGCCGTACAAGTCCCGAATTCGTCAATAAAAATATTTTAGAAATGTTGGCGTTTGACAGAACGCCTGCAGATCAGTCAGATTCCTTCTAAAGATACGGTAACTATCCGTATGGGGTCATTTTCGACGAATTGAAACAGATCCTGGGAAATCGGCCATTTTCAATTGTAGTGAATCATTAAAAATATGTCTGGCATTACGATAATTTGACCTTATTTGATTCTGCCTCAAACAGGCAAATATATTATTCGAATTGACGCATTTTGCTTTTCATAATTGGGGTTGGTATTTTGCAGCTAAGCAAACCAACTAACGAAGAATTAAAGGTTTTCCTTTTATCAGTGAATTTTCGACCAAGCTGAACTTTGGAGATGTGCATTTAGGAAGCCAAGTGTCTACCATCAAGATCGAATGCAGCGCTCCGCCTGAGTGTTGTTCTGCAGTATTTCATACAGCGCAGTTCTTGCAATGTCGAATGCGTAATATGAACCTCTTGGCATGAAGCAGCATAATTAGCCATGGGAAATTTTTATAATTAAAAGTGAAATTAACTAAAGCTCTCGGAGCGCTTTCGTGGTTTACTTTTACAAGTAAAGTGCGTAAATGAGCTATATGAAGATTTTCGACACTTAACACTTTTTTTCACGTCTGCAAAAATCTATCTAAGCAAACTTGATTCAAATAACGACGCCAGCGTTGTCAGGACAAACGCTAACAGACAATTTGTAAGGCCTAATGGTGAATGAGTTGGGCAGCATAGCAAGGAAATCCTAGTAAAGCAATTTTTTCAGCGTATAAAAGTTATTTTGCGAAAATGCAATGAAAAAAACCTAAAACATTGACGTCGACCCGTTACATAGCAGTCTAATGACGGTTATCTCTAAACAGGCACCGTAGCCTTGTTTCATTCTGTAAGCTACGCCTTCATCATTCGTTCAAACACATGATTGCTTGTATTTTAAAATATAATCAGACTTGAGAACTCAGAGATAGAAAACACGTTCTGTAAAACAATTCTATAATCCTAAAACAAAATATGTTGGTTGTATCCCACATGACAATTCATTTAGTTTGTAAATTTCCTCAACCATTTTGTATTCCGAACAACTCATTTGCTTTGTAAGTCAAACGTCAAATTAAATATTTGTGAATAACTTTAAAAAGTACCTTAAAAATTAGAACGTTTGAACAAAACCTAAGAAATGAATTGACAGCATTAAAAATCGAAATTTACCTATATTAACTACGGTAATGATTATGCAAATAACAGCACCTAAATACAATTAATTTTCCTAAGGAACAATCGAAACAGGTCATATTTGACATTTCACTCGAACATTGCTACAGCTGCAGCATTTGGTAAAGTCACGCAAGGGCATTGTCGTTAAATTACATGCATCTGTCTGGCAAGTGCATCGTGGGTGATGATCTCAGTGGGGTGTGGTTGAGAAAGTCCTCTCGGTGTAAACCACCCACGTCATCTTAACAGATATTCAGCATGGCATTTCGGCAGCAATGCAGTCCATGTGGCAGTCAGCGCGGACTCACCTCGCCTTGTTCGCCGTCCTCTTCGCTTGTGGCCAATGCACGGTTCACTGACGAGACGGCGTTATTTTGCCTGAGGCTTGTAATCACAAGCAGACATGTGGTGTTTGGAATGTGGGTGAGTTGGTAGCAGCACAACGCAGTTGTTGGGTAACATGAATTGCCCTGGCGTCGTTCTCCATTATCGCGACATGTTCGCGTTTCGTCAAATAATGGGCACCACTGCTGATAACCCTGATGTCAACTTCAAGTGCGGTGAATTTTCGCTCCATGCAGGATGATTCGCCTGCATCGCCGCTCCCCTCAACACACCTCTTCAGTCATTCACAGCACCGATTTCACCACAAGTGCAGTTTATTATTTTAATATGAATGCCAAATAGCTTGACTCTTTTTCCTATTGGCGTACGGCAAACTGGATGATCTTGTTAAGACATTACAGCCTCACTTGTGTATAGCATCGACTAAGTGATGCATATGATCACCTGCATCATTTAAAAGTTATTTTGCATTACGGGATTTCGTATTATTGTCATTGCAAATGCTAAAACACGCTCGACATTTAGGACGTATGTTACTAAAATTAGGGGTAAAAGATACGACTGCGTTGTGGAGCATATAAACACCCGTAGCGGCAGTCCACTTCAGTTCTTTGAATAAAATTCAATATTTCTCGACTACTCGGTTAACAAATTATTGCAATAGAGAAGTAATGCGGACTAGGGCTAAATGCTTACTCAAAAGGCATCACCAATATCCTAGCCAACGTTACCGTCGCTAAGAACCATTTTGGAACTGTGTTCATGGTGTCGTCTCTTAAACCGCCTTACTGCCTCCTAAGTGGAATATTGCTTCCGGAGAAACAAC
>UXSR01005691.1:21714-38465 GCA_900604375.1 Mesocestoides corti
ATCTTGTAACCTTATATAAGTAAACGCCTACTAGTTCTTATTTTCTTTTCAGATGGGAATAAATACAAGCTTATTTTGTTTACAGAATTACGGTATCCCAATTATGGATCCTTTGAACTTTTTCCGGTGTGATATACAGGGAGATTTTTGGTTATATAGAGGCCCTAATTTGTCGGCTTTGCCTGCCCAGTGCCATGGTCAAATAAATTGACAGATTGCGCTCTCATGTTGAAATTTATTGCTCGGTATCCCTCACTATGACTCACCATACAAATACATGGCGGCAAGATCTTCGTTGAACCTTATCCTTCTTAGTGCACTTATGCTGCTACGCGCACCTTGACTCAGAACTAGAACACCTTAACAAATCGCCACTCATTATTGTTACAGCCACATCTAGAAAATGGAATTTTCGCTTGTGACTTTATTTCCACAGATTTCTCAGCAAATTTATTCAAAACCTTGCGCTACCTCTCAGGTAATGTCCTAATGCCGTCGCGAAAGGAACTTGCAGACCTTGGGGCAATATAGTCATTGATAACCTTATGCAAATCGTCCAGCGTTTTGAATTGTTTATCCACTGAGGTGTGTTGCTGCCTTGACAGGAACAAACGGTAGTTGAAAGGGGTCAAGTCTGGTGAACATGCCGCGTGTAAGAGAACTTTCCATTGCAAGTTCAAAAGGGCCTTCCGAGTCTCGCGAGCAGCGCGAGGTCGAGCGTTGCCATTCAGTAGTGCGACTTGCCTGCTCCCTTGCCCAGTGAATAGGCGTTTCAGATCAAATTCTTTGCTCGGCCAGTTCAATTGTTGGCTGTAGTGTTCTGCAGTCACCGTCTGACCAGACTCCTAACTGTATTCGTTAAAAAAGTACGCCCTTCATGTCCCACCAGGTAAACACAAGAACCTTCTTCAATTTAATGCTCGGTTTCGTCGTCAATATGCTGGTTTGCCCGGGATCTACCCATGACCCTTTTAATGTTTAAGATTCTCGTAAAAAAATATACTTTTAATCACCCGTCACCATTTTCCACAGGAAGACCTTTTCTGTTGCATGTGTTCACACGTGTTCGGTCAACACGCATGTGGCACCCAACTTCCAAATTTTCGAATTTATCCCATTTGGTGCAAACGCTTGGAAAAAGGTGTTTGGGTGACTCGTAAGTGAGCTGCAAGCCGCTCTTGCGTTTATGTTGAGTCTTCATTCAGTTGAGTTTGCAATCCCGTACCTTCAAACTTTTGCGGATGCTGTGCGCGGCGCGGCTGGTCACGAAGGTCAAAATCCCTATTTCTGAAACACAAGGTTGGCACCAAGAGCACTAAATAGTGATTATCGTGGTTTGAAATCATTTTTTCTTTACTGGAAATCTTTCAAAATGCATTGCCATCGAATTGGCTGTGCATCAGTTGCCAAATTTGTAAGTTTGCTATTCCACGAGGTACTCTAACTCACGCAGACTTGTCGTTCAGTGTTCCAAACCTTGTGCCGTTCGTTTCAGTATCACAAAATAACGCAAACTTAAATGTGATTTTAAGATATATAAAAAATTAATTTGCAAACATTTTGGTAAACAAAATATTGTCATGGGATTTTTCCTAAAATTAGTGTTAAGTGGTTATTACATTACATGAAAAGATTATCTCCCGTCTGTTATGCTTTTTGCTTCAATGTAACTATGTGTATTAGGAGTTGGGGACTTCACAAAGTCCCGATACAGCCTCCAGGTCTTAAATGAATGAACGCACAAACTAATATCATCTGCCTGATTTTAAGTTTTCAGCAGACTGTTATCTATGCCCTGGGCTAAAAATCCGCATTCGCGGTTTGAAAGCCTCGCGAAGCTCAGCAGCTCGTGGTTAGGCTTGTAATCTATGTGGCAGAATAAAGGATAAATTATCATAATAACCAAACAGCCTGAGTCATAAATGTGCTAACATTGAGACCAAGGTGAGTGCTATCACAAGTAGTGACAATCCAAGATAATCACTCCCACTAGTGAGGTATCAGCTGACAGCATACTGTGAAAAGGGGGACATGGTGTCGGCGAGTGTGTTGACCAAATCAATGCGATTCACGACAGACACCCATTAAGCCAGCGTGGTGATGCCACCTGCACTCTGCACTCAAGCATGTGAGGCATCTAAATGACACCAGGGCTGTGCTACATGGCTGCCAATTTAATACACCAAAACAGCAACTTACTGCGTATTAAAACCACATTGTCTTCTTGGATCTAGGGAATAAAATCATGTAAGCGTATTCAGTCATATTTATTAGCGAGACAGGTTTGATGGCACCTATTTTTGCAGCGACTTATTTTTGATGCAAAATATCATGTAAGGGCGTCATAGGGAGATACTTTAAAAGGCTTCTTTTTCTCAGCTGAGCTCGTGACTTGAACAGTTTAAAATGGGCTTAGTAACAATTCAAAATAAATACAAAGATTGTGTAATGTAGGAGCCACGTCTAACTTTGAACTTGAAATTAACTTTATGTAGTTTGTATTCCAAAAATGCAGTCTTTTGCCCGGTAAAATAGGCAATACTGGACTGAAAGCAAAAATGCACTTTTTATGGGTGACTGAGAGAGTAGGCATTAGATAAAGGATGACAAGTGAATAGAATTTTTAAGCACTTAATGGTATTCTTCTGACAACTGAAGAAATTTCCCGTTCTTGTGTTTCCTAACTACTGATTTATTTGAGAAAACGGTCCCATCCGGCGCGAACACATTGGACTGCACAACTTAAAGCACATTGTAGCGTGCACAGTCCGTTGAAAGATAAGTCATGACCAGGCAATGGCCTGTCATGGTGGCCTCTGACAACTCTGCATTCAACTCGCATTTGACACATTTCCTCGATGTAGCAAATTGGTCGAAATGTAACGTCCTTTAATAAAATCTTAATGAAATAAAGATTAGGAAAATATTCACTCCTGGACATAACCTTCGTTAAAATTATAATAACTTAGTCTATGCAATATTTGAATTCTTACTAAAAAAATTTAGTTAATAGTGTCTAAAATACTTTAAAAAGGATATTACTTTTGCATCAACTTTAAAAAAAAATAATTAATAACACATCAGTAACAGCAATTGTCATATGTAAATTGACCTTAGACGTTGAGGTCTCAGTTGACGTTGACACGCGCTAGCTTTATCCAGAAAAAGGGAAGCATGAAACAGAAAAATTTGGAAAAAATAGCTTTGCTTAAAGCTAAAGTACCGATTAGGCTGTGACAATCCGCTAATCAAATGTTCTGGGAGTTAAATTCCTGGTAGGTTTTTTGGATCCTTCATGGTTATGCAATAGTAGTTAGTAGTACAGAAAGCACAATCTTTTCTTAAAATATTTCTGCATTGGAGATGTCCGATGCACTCAAAATTCCTTCAATAACACGAAGGGTCAAATGGTCACTTAAGGTTGTTTGGCAGTAAGCACTAATGAAATATTCCAATATGTTGATCCTAATTGTTGCAATTTTCATAGCGTCGCATATCATTGAATTATTTTCTGTCGGTGCATCTATTCTGTGAATTTTGTTGTGACAAAGTCTTCTGCATCCTATTCGACAGTAAAAATAAAGTTTAACCGATGTTTCCAGGCTAATGCTCTGCTTTGTGAGCCGCCTCTCGACAACCGGTAACCCGACTACCCCTCAGGCCAGGGAGCGAGTTGACTGACTTGGCTTCTCTTCAACCACATCCAACAGATCCACTTACGTTGATTTTTTACCCTCATCGTTTAGTAGTATGATGACCGCCACACAGAAACCTGAGCAAATTTTTAATTCCTATTTGCATTCCGATAGAGAGGTTTACATATATGAGTATTAAGTGATCTCAAGCCGGAACCACACAATCTAATTGAATTTTGTGAGAACTGTTTAATACGCATCATTGATTTCATCCTGACTGTTAATGGGTCACCTTAAGAACTGCTGCTTTGCCCATCACGCCTGACCAGGGCAAAACTTTAGAAAACCTAATAACCTGAATTTGGTAGTAAGAGCTTGGCATTTGTGCGCATTTAAAACAGCCTTTCGGCAACTTTTTTTAAATATCAAATCCGACAATTAACTAACGCATAAACTTGGGGGGAATTCTCGCTAATGCACCACCACCATAATATTTTCTTAAGAAGTGATCAACCATTTCACTTTAGAATACGTAGGTCTGCATCTAAATGCTCTGCATGTTCGGACAGCCAAAAGCAGTTTGCTGAGACTACGAGTGATACTGCAGAAACCTTTGTATCGAAGTGTGCCAGTATAGTTTCCCTGCATAGTGCTTTTAAGTCCAGACCTAATTTGTAGCATCCTTTGAGTTTCAACTACCAAAAATTTAGGGATTTAATGGATTGGATGCAGTACGACTGCAAAGTTTGACCACTATTGTCAGTGAATTCTCATGTTAATAACCTGTTGATGGAACAAAAACTGACATCTTGAAGTACAATCTCACGTTAAAAACACTGCCATGAAGCCGTAAGTGGAATATGTCGTGTTGTAATAAAAGCTGTGCCCCTTCAAATCGAGGACAAGCCTCTCCGATTACCAAGTGGAGTACTCGGTTATCAGATTGAGTGTCATGTGCTTTCGTAGTTTGATAATGCAATAACAACTTTACATTTGTTCTACATTTTTGTAGGTATAGAAAAATTCTCGTTCAACTCAATATTCGGATTAAATTGCCATTTCTCGAAAGCGAATGTTCTTCGAGTGTTAATGCCCCCATCCAAATCCTACTTTTAATTTTATAGTAAGCAGATATTTCCAGTAATGTCACTAAGATGCGTTCAAAGCATAATGATCTGACGGTTCAAGAATTAGTTCGGGCTTTCGATATTGGTTCCATTTGCCTTGCGTAACCCGATGCCGTGGTCCTTTCATATTTTGTGAAGGATATTAATCGACCCTCCATATGGGTCGATAGAAAACGAAATTTACTGAAAGGGGTAAAAGACCATAGGAGGTAGTGAATCAAGCATTCATCATGACCCCAGGTATCAGCCAAATATGACAGACACGCCCGAGAATATGTAGGTGCACAAAGGCGTGGACGTGAATGAGGGATGAAGCAAACGTTAAGTCTATAACTGCCTTTCAGCCTAGTTCTACCATGGTGAACTCAAGATCCTCGGTGTATCAATATAGTTTTACTCCAAAATTGGTCTACAACATCTTGATTTCTCAAATAAATACCTGTCCATCGCATATATACCTCTTTGATAAATTTAAAAATTATATTAGTAAATCATACTGGGGACCTGTAGATTCACATTTATGAACTGCTTCACTGGAAATTAAATGTGGAGAACCAATCTTATTTCCTAGTAAAGATAGAAAACGCATAAATTGACCAGTGCCAAATTGGATGGCACTGATATGCACACAAAAATACTAGCTAATTAAAAAATCCATCAAATCTTGGGGGGGTTAGATGTAGCGCCTGACCTCTGTTCATGAAATTTGCTATTGGTTAATAAGCCAAGGGGTCAAGTCGTAGAACGAATAACATCAATCGTGACTTCAGTAGGGTGTAAATTACAATGAATGATTGAATGCAAACTTGACTTATCTTTGTTTCCCCACACCAAAGTGGGCGATCACGAACTTGAGCCATACTTAGATGATTTGCTGTACTCAGATTGGTGGACAAGCTGCTTTCTCATGCGCTACCACGATTTTGTCTCCGATTGAAACGAATATCTGACGTTTCGGAACCTCATCTTATTTTGAAGGAATTTTTTTCTAAGTTTGATAAGATAACGTGTTATGTTGCCTAAAGATTACGCACCAGGATCGCGCGCACGCGTTGACAACACGATGACCTGGTGCTTCGGCGGTTAATCTGTGTGCGCGTTGTCGCCTGCGTAAACGCGGTCTGGCAGGGACGCGCGAATGCACGCACGCACTTTTGATGGCGTGCGTGCGTTCGCGCGTCTGCACGAAAAGGGCGCATGCTAACTCCACGTGAGGGTGACAACGCGCACGCTACAGAAACCTCGCGAACTAAACATGCCGCATTAAGGAGCGATGCGAGTCACGACCAATCTCATGATTTAGGGTCGGGATTGGCTAAAACCCGAGGTGCAACACTCCATCGAGTCTCAATAATACCATCTAGGCCGCACAAGCCTGCACTGAAGTCGGTCAAATTTGACAATATTTGGGGTTTTCATGCTTTCTTGAAACCAGTATTTTGATCTCTTGAGTGAACCCACTGGTTGTCACTAAAAAGACGCCATTAGGTTCGGTTACGTGCAGGTGGTGAATGAATCTCCACAGGATGCCTTGCAATCTTTCATTCTTTACTTTTCTTAGGATAAGCAACTTCCTATAAGTCAAATTGAGAACACGAATAATGTTGAAACTTGGGGGTTTAAAAGTACTTGAATTTAGCGAGCAAGTTTCATTTAAAAGATATTTCAAATCTGTCACACTGTGCGACTTCAAGTATCTTTTCCCTTGGGGGCGCTGCTGCACATAAAAATGATTATCGGCATTGTGAGTGTGTTTTATAAAAATACGTCAGTGGTAGATTTATTTAGGTAGTCAATTATAGAAAAAGTTATTTTCACGAATCAATGTAACTACATGCTTTTACATATTATGCCAACATTTGAAATAGAACCCAATTAGACTTTGCTTTACTGCTAAAATGTCGCAAGCATTGTAAAAGAGCAATTCACAAATTCGTAACTACGTCCAATAAACTAGTTGAAACATTCATCGAGGATATGGATGGCCACTGTTAGTGACACAAAGCGACGCATCGACTTCACTAAGATATTGCTATACGACTGGCATCTAACCCTTCCTCACCGAGGAAATATGGAGTTGGACATGATCCAGGCAATTCAGTTTCTGTCAGGCAAGTAATAGGCTTCAAAATGTCCTCGATTTTCCACAACTTGCTGGGACTCCACCTTTTATAGTAAGAAATATTTTTCTCAATTCACGTGCTACCCACATACCCTTGGATTACACAGTGGCAAAGCTACTTTTAAAAACCTTAACACGAATAACTGAAATCGACTAAATATGATTCACAAAAAGGACTCCCGCTACCTCGCAAACTTAGTGCTTCTTTACTGCTCTTAGTTCAGCTAGCAAAGCCATCCGACCGTATAATGCAATTTGTAATATTCCGAGATACTATTTGTTCACAAGTAAGTAGAGACCGATAAACATACTCAGCTCGTTGACAATGGCAAGTGCCACTCGTGCATACCACGCAAGACTTCCAAAAACTTAACATGGTCCGTTATCAGAAAGCGTTGCTTTTGGCAACGATCAATGCAACTGATGTAAAATTAACTGCCAGGCACATCCTGAGTTCAAAATCCTTTCGATTCACGTCGTTTGGTGTGTAGAGTTCAAGCTACATGGTGGACGTGCAAGCGAATCTTGTACGTGTGCGCCTGCATGACGTCTACCGCAAGAGCATGCCACGAATTCCGCCCTCAATTAAAGGCGGACACACGCAACGTAAGTTACACAACTTTGATTTCACTTTCTCGATGTTTACTTGGTTACGGTCGGCTACTCAGATGCCCTACTACAGTAACACGCAGCAACATATCAAACTCCTCAAACGGAGGCAACTGCGCACCACCATCCCAACCAAGCGCCCAATCCCATTAAGTAAATTTCCACCCGAATACCTTTCAAAAAAACCGTAGCCGCATGAGCGCAACATTGGCTTCGGTTTAGCGGCTGCACGCGACGAATACCAGAACGTGAAGAGGTTATTCCAAAGCTAAGTGGACCAAATTCCTCTATCCAAGAGTTTACCGAAGTTACTTTGCGACACAACGATTCTGTGGCACATAGGCATGTCCCAATTTCAGCCACAAACTCCAAGCATTCATTAGCACTTCCACGAGTCATGTCAGCCCACTAACCCTCGCGTCCATCGCCCCAAAACTCCGGAGTAAGGTTTACGGTGTTTAGAATTCGCGTAAGGCCTTTATATGTCAATAACAAAATATTCACTAAGTGCCAAACAGAGCAATTTGACGCTAGGCGTTTCAACGCTCTGGATATAATTTTTTTGTCCTGGGAAAGGCTCAAATACGTGACAGAAGAGCAAGTACCGAGCCCTCTAGCTAGCTACGAAGAGAACTAAGTTGTTACCGATCCATATATTTCAAAAAATTCTCACAGTTTATCAATATAGTTGTCAATGCTAGGAACTGCCTCCGGCTTGCCCTTGCGTTTCCTTATGCTGGCGACGAGGGCACCTGGCTTGGAGTTGGGGTCAAGAGGATTTCCAGGATACAATTGCCAGTGGTCAAACTGACACTGTGGAAAAGCTTTCCCGCTTGTAGCAGCGCGAAGTTCAGCCGTGAAACCTAAGACGATAGTTGAGAAACCAATAGTGCCTTACCAAAAGACTCGTTAACGGGTAGGTGTGCCTTCACTATGTATATGGGGGTGCCAGGAGTCTGTTCTTCGCTGAAGATTACACCGCGTTTTTTGTTAAGGACACTGTAGATACCGCCTAACGCATCCTCCGGGGTTTGGATTTCGCAAACATAAATGGGCTCCATTATGGCAGGCGACGCGGTCAAGCAAGCGCCATAAAAGCATCGTCTCGCAGTAGGTATAATCTGACCACCACCTCTGTGAATAGCATCAGCGTGCAGGACGACATCCTCAATGTTGAACCGAATACCACGCATGGTTTCCTCACACAGCACACCATCCTTGGTTACAAACTGGAAAGCGGCAACGACACTGTCTTTGATATCATTCAGATATTGTACACCTTTGGTGACATCTACCACCACGTTGGGACCGGTACGGTCGGGTCCAAAGCACCAAATTTTACGAGCGTCAGTGGCATCCCAACCATGGTTTTCGGTGAGAACGCGGCCACGGGCCTTGGGATCCTGTTTGGCAGAAACAACATTCTCGTCAATGTCGATGGTTAGATCCTCTCCCAAAGGCTCGGCCCTGAAAAAGAGACGATTGTGCTTGTTTGGAGACTTCGACAGAGCCTGGACGGAGGAGACAGCGGTGACTGTCTCTCTGTAAGACACCACTGGCTCAGACTTCTTGATTGGAATGCAGGCATGGTCTTCTTCCAAATCTTTCAAGCAGATTTCAAGATGTAGTTCGCCAGCGCCGGCAATAATGTGTTCACCAGATTCCTCGGTTTGGATGAGGACCATAGGGTCGGATTTCGCAAGCCGCTTAAGGCCTTCAACCAATTTCGGCAAGTCACTAGGGTTTTTACAATCGACGGCAACACGAACGACAGGGCTTACGCTAAATTTCATTTGACGCATATTATGTGCGCCAGCAAATGTCGTAATAGTGCCCGTCTTAACGATAAACTGATCAACACCGACGAGGCCACAAATATTTCCACATGGTACATCCTCGATAGCTTCTGTGTACCGACCCATCATGAGAATTGTGCGCTGAATAGACTTTTCGCAACAGTCCTCCTTTTTACCGGGCACGTAATTGGGTCCCATGATGCGAACTTTTTGGCCAGTTGCAATCGTGCCAGAAAAAACACGACCCAATGCATAGAAACGTCCCTTATCAGAAGTTGGGACCATCTTACTGACGTACATCATGAGGCAAGCGCTGGGGTCACAATTCTTGATACCCATGGCCGCTTCATCATCTTTCGGACCTTCATATAGCAACTCCATTCGGTATTTCTGTGATACAAACGGGCTAGGAAGATGGATGCAAATCATTTCCAGTAAACAATCACCCGCAGGTAGCCATTTGTGCATTATGGTTTTCAGAAGGACTTTGGCCGGCTGATCCTGTTCCTCGGAGTTAAGTTTAACATCAATTGCCGTTAGCATTTTTTGTATCATTGCCTTATCTTCGTCTTGAACTGCGCGGAAAATTTTTGTGATTGGATCGAGAATGAAGTGAACGAATGCTCGTACATCCTCGGGAGAACTCTTAGTTTTGCGCCACTTTTTCTCCTGTGAATTGAAAAAGTTGTCTCCCCACAATCGGGGCAGCAGCTTATCAGCATCGATACCCATGCGCTTGGCGTAGAACTTGGCCATCGTATGCAAAGTGAAGGCCCAGCTCTGCAGACCGGAGCCGAAGCCTACGGTACCATTAGCGGGATTCACAGTGACGTCGCCCATTGGTCCGTCATGCTCACTAAATTGCGCCACAATAACGTTTACGTTTTCCACAACTCTTGCGAGATGCTGGTACAGGGCTTCCGGATCCTGTCCCATAGTGCTAAGGGCCTTATCAACCTTATTCATAAATAGAATCGGTTTAATACGTTCAGCAATAGCCTGACGAAGTACGGTCTCCGTTTGAACACAGACGCCTAAAAACAAATATCACGAAAAGCCGAAAGTTACCTGAAACGGCATCAACAACTACAAGTGCCCCATCAGTGACACGTAAGGCAGCTGTTACTTCGGAGCTAAAATCGACGTGGCCCGGCGAATCAATTAGATTGATTAAAAAGCCACATTCGTCTTTGCCAGCTTCGTCCTTGTCAACCGGTTGCACCTTCCGCACAAAATCTAACTGCTCAGTGGTAAGTTCATTATAAAGGCTGATAGCGGTTGACTTGATGGTAATACAACGGTCTTGTTCATCTTTGCGAGTATCAGTGAAGCGAGCATCACCAGCACGGGACTCCGCAATGATTCCAGCTTTGGAGACAAGAGAATCCGTAAGTGTCGACTTGCCGTGGTCAACGTGAGCAATCACAGACATATTTCGAATGTTTTTGTTTTTCGACATAAGCCGACGGATTTCCGCTACCGTAAAGTTCACCTGCGACAAAAACACGTGTTGACGACACCACGACAATGTACATAAAGGAAGGTAAAACTCGTAAATTAGATATTATAATGAGACTGAAATGGCAAACAAACTGCTATAACAAAAAAACCGACAGACCAGAGACAAAAATTGGAGAGATAAAAAAGGATCGAACATACCATGCTTAGGCTGGTCAAGCAGTATCACAAGTGCACACCGGATAGGCCTTCGAAAAAGTGCCTAATGCCAACTCAAACAAGCATTAAATTCCAGTAAAAAATAAAAATTCAAATTTTTCAAGCATATACACAACATATTTATCCTTTTGTCTACTAAAAAACTTCAAATATCAAAAGCACTCTTGAAATAAATATTCAATCATAAAAAAGCAACTAAATTAATGACACTAAAGAAATTATAAAAATACTTTAATACGTGCAAATTTCCAATAGATATTTTAAAAATAAATTTCTAATTTAAACCAAAATAAGTATTTTATACAAAAAAAAGATATTAGTAACGACCTGCCTGTCAAAGAGAATCAAACATTGATTAAATGCCAGAGGTTTGCAAGAACAGTAATTTGGCACAGAACTAAAATCAGACAATATGCAAATAAAACGTCTGCTATTTTTCGTCGAATCATGCTCATCTTTACACCCTTTAAGTTGCTCTTTCATCGTTGCACTTTACTTGACCCGGACTATTGTTGACATGAATAAAATAACTCATGAATCCTATTTCACATCGTGAAAATTACATACAATCACACACGATTGCTTATTACTATGGTTTAATTATTATGATCATTCGCCGTTATTTAAACAGGTAATACGTCAATCTAAATCCTACACTAGCGTGTTGTCGACATCTCCATTTTAGACACTCATATGTGTCCAAAACAGAAGTTACTTCGATTTTAGAGTCTCACTCTGAGAACAGACCGTGTTAATTTTACAGCTTCAACACAAAGCTCAAGTATGGCCACATATTTCACTTCCATGGTGTATTTGGCATCTTTTCAGTGCCGTTCTTTGCTGCGTATAACAAAGAAGTGCTCAAAATCACCAGAACCTGCAATGTCGATAGCAAAAGGGAGTGGAAAAGAGAGTTGAAATATCCCCATAATATTTGCCATGATATCCGTATTACTTGCCCTCGTTGTCCCTATGGTCTAGTTTGAAGGCTATGCAGCACAACAAATTCATTCACACAGTGTTTAGTACCTGAGCCGTAGTGCGGAGACGAAGTGGGAAAAAAAACTCCGTATGGACACGCCGTGGGCCAGAACCGTCCAACAGCCGCCGTTCACCCGAATCCCCTACACTATCTAAGTCACCAATAATGCAGATGCTCCTCACCCATCCTTGCCTGTGGTTGACCGCTTATCTTCTTCATAGGCCTTTAAAATACACACAGTCTTAGGGGCTGGTCGAACTTACCGACCTATCCATTATGGCTACGGCTTATATCGGCATTACAACAATGAGATCGGGTGGGTGTGGTGAATTTTTGGTTTGGCGCTTATCTTTTAGGATAGCATTATTTTTAATGCAAAATAATGTGCTGCCAAGAGCCTCCAGAATGGATGAATTTAAAAGTGTTCACGAAGACTGAAAGATAAATCGGAAAGAGGACAATCAAAGGGGTCCCAAATTGGAACGTACATGAGCGTTTTTCTACTCCTTGCATCCATGTCTTTCAGAGAACTGAGAAAAGCAAGCTGAGTGTGCTATTATATTGCACACATTCCAGCATTTCTCGACCTTAAATTGAAACAATTAGTACTGATCACTCGAATACTTTGGAAAATTTGTATCGCTGAGGACTAAACACAGTCAATCACAGCAAACGACCTGCCCTGATAGAAGCAGTACATTGACAATAATTGCAACAATCTGGGAAGAACGTTATAAACATTGCACGCTCACATGAATATGCTTTCAAGGCAAAAGAGGGCGTTTGCCTCGATCAACACTTTCTGACTCAAATATACAAACCACCTTTCTCCATACATAGACATATTGCATAACGCCAGCATGCGTGTGATACCAATACGTAGTCAATCACAGATATTTGCCCAGCAGCATTTTTTATGAGGAATAGGTTTCTGCGATATGGGTTTACTTTTCATGGATTTAAAATCACACAAATAATGAACATTTGGCTGCCATGTGTCCAAACGTACTAACACTTCACGGTGTTGCCTATTAGACATTTTTTCCTTGTTGGTAAATCCGGTAACACCAAATCGTGGTTCGGTTTCGTTGTTCAATCGAACACACCGAGATTGCTTGTGTAAAACCGAGAATCCAGCTCGAAAGCACAATCATCTTAACACTGAAGTATTGCATTGTATATTCTGTCCAATGTTGTGGCATAATTGATATACAAATTCAAAATGTTGCTCAGCGAGAGAGTCAGACGGTGGATAAACGCGACAAATGTTGCAAACTGTGCAAGTCGTTCTGCTAAATTTGGGCTCCATATAAACTCAAAGCGTGCTATTCAGCATCGAGACGCAAGGCAGACATCGGCGTCCGACCTCAGTTTGGGTGCCAATAATTCACAATTTGCCGACAGTGATGGGCCATGGAGTCGAGGAAGATGTGGAGGGAAATATGACACAACAACGGTCACAACGAAAATTTCGGTCTACTTACCTACGCTTTAGGCATGCTTGAGGTATCGTGCGTTAGTGCCACTACCAAAAGGGCCTATGATCCAGCCTCGATTCGAGTCACTTCTGAGCATTTCTGCTGCGATACTTCAACCACACAGAAATTAGTGGTGATTGACACTCGCCATTTCGTTCATGGAAAAAAGGCAATGTACCTACCCATAGGTCGAACAATCGCGTCAAAACGCAAATTTGAGCACTGACGTCTCTAAGCAGAAGTTTTAATCGCGAGGATACCAACAAACTCATAGCAGTCCTGCCCGAATTGAGGCAGCACGCCACTTTTTGACGAACAAAATGAGTACACATTCCTCCTTTGACCATTGTACTCATGGGAAAACTAATATCCCGCGAGTGTCAGTTTAGAAAGGCTGTGTTAATGCGGTCTTCTGGGAGGCGTTTCACTTCATGTCAGTGGGCTCGTAGAAGTTAAGTGGTATGAGTGCATACTTCGTCCAGTTCTTAGGAATTACCAATTCGACGAAAAACCATCTCCAGAAAGATCTGCTGTAAGTTTGTTGCTGTGCCTTCAGACAAATAAGGCAAGTCGTTTGGCACACCCACTCCGATACTTGGGCGTTTTGCATTTATACAGCACCCACGCAATTTGATGCATCACATTTTTGCTTTATACACCCACTAGACAGGATCAAGGGTACCAACCAATAAGCATATTCATAAGGGCCCGATAAGCTTGATAACAACTGTACCTCAGAGGAACATAAAACTCCAAATACCCTTGTCCGTGATAGGCTGATGCGAGACTAATTGACAGTAGGGATTGTAGTGAAGGAAAAATGTCAGTCAAGCACTTGACAAAAGTCCACAAACTAACCTTAAGTGTGGACACGGTGACATTTTCAATATGTGGTAGACAGTATTACCAAGAATTGTACCGACTAAGTAATAGAGCCCTCTTAAAAGTACTCTTTACCCTAGAAGTCTTAATTTCCTGTAACGTCTGTCAATGGAGTGAACGTGGCAAGTTGTCAAGTGCTAACAGCATATTCAAAAGGGGAAATACAGCTGCATTCGAGATTATTACCAATGACACCAATGTGCGTAAGGAAAAGCACTCTAGGAGAGAAGACCAAGGTAAGTAGCTCTCGGGTAGGCTTGAAGAAGATAGGGCCACTGAACGATGACGCGAGCTACCCGAAAGTGGTAGAGCAGACGACCAGAAACAGAAAGACTACGTGTTCGACAGACACTCTCAACAAATACTATGGTAGTCGATCCACGAATGAACGGCTGTGCCATTTTAGCCACCAGACAAATTGGAACACACGTCCCAGGGCCGTTGCAGAGGACCTTAAAAGGGAAAAAGATAACACTACTGGAATTATAATAGTACGAGTTAACTGGGAGAAAAAACCGACATCTTAACAAGGGTACTACATACCAGTTTTTTGTCCTCCATTTAACTTACCATATTTAATTGGTGACGCTAAGCCCTAAGTAACTAAACAAGCAGCTTGTATGACCGATAATGACTTAAGGTAACGGGGTTGGTATTATTTAAAGACTGCTCCATTTAACCGTTATCTTGCGCCATTACAGTAACTTTAAATGTAACCGTTTGATTTTAAACGCTCTGCCTACTGTCCCTGGGGCTATGACGATTTGTGGCGGCCGTAGCTAAAAGTTTTGCATCCACCGCATTAATAAGGGGCATTCGTTTGCGATGTACGCTATGCAGTTTCAGCGGAAAACCGGTGCAAGTAGCTCGAAAATCGGACTAGCATTAACACCGGAGAGGTATTTGGAATTCTGTACCATTTTGGTCCTACAACATGGATGCATCTCCTACCAGAACTCATCAGCTAACAACCTCTCCCGTTTAAAAGACGTGTGTCATTGTGGAACCTCGGATGGGAACTGCTACCACTTAAAATTACAAAACACTCTTCAGTGTAAACCGCAAATTCGGTTACAGTAAAGAGTGCTTTTACTCGATTTGTGGAAAAGTTGCATACGCAAAGGCATGTGCAGACCAACACATGATACCTCCAAAACAACAACAAAATGAAAACCGACACCAAATGAACCTACGTGTGGATAGTACCTTCATTTAATGGCCTCAAAACAATAGGTGATAATTGGTATAAAATCGCAGGTATTATAAAAGAAATAGGGTATCATAGCTTACAAGTCGAGGACGGTGCCTTAGTACAATTAAGACCGAGGCAACGATGGCAATACATGTGGTGAAAACGCTTGTGAGGTAAGATTGTCCGACTTCTCTAGCTCGAGGTAGATTTTCTACGAAAAACTGAAGAGTGAACAGCAAATGTATATTGGTCTCACATCATCAGCACCGCGGTCCTTCTCCAGGGCCTGTGCCTTGATTCCACTCAGTTCGTCTGTTGATGCTACCACATATATCCGGGGTGAATACACGGGAGGGAGCTGAGACACGTAGGAGAGCAATTCCGCAGTGTGCCCGCCTAGAGCATAGGATTCACGTAAAGGGCCGAGAGGTGCTACCTGAGCCCAAAACCACCATAGTGCAACACTGATTTGGTGACTCGAGGGATAGGACATAATACAGCAACGCGATTATTAGCCCAACAGCCACGCATAACAATTCCAGAAGCATTTTCCTGTAAAAGTCTGTTTGACGACTTGGTTTCATCAATATACGTGATACCACATTATCATATAAGAATTCGCATACACAGAAGAACAGAAGATACACAGGTTTCGAAGTCTTTATTTTAGCCTGATGGTACCGGTTATTTAATGCAATGCTGAATTTAATTAAAATTAAGTACTGATATATCCGTGACAAACGTTAATGACCTAGGAACCAGTAGAGTATCCGTAGGCGGACTTGGGATCGGAGGACATTTTTGACACTTAAAAGGGGTAACTACCAATTCCTTCAGGATAAATGTCAAAAGAAACGCAGTGAAGTACTAGTGGTTACAAATGAACTACGACAACCTATTTGACATAATAAACTGCCGCTACACTGATCGTTAAAAATTTTAACCATAGATCTATATTTTCGTGTATTTGTATACAAAAAATGGAATTATAGCACTGAACAAAAACAAGGTTGCAGTGTGATGTGGTTGTGTTGTGGCGTCGGATTGGGGCGCAGACATGTTGGACCACCTGGCCTCAGCCAATCCCGTGTCTCTCTGCGATCTAATGGCATGCGAGAAAGGAAGGCAGCCAACCAGAGAAGGACATGGATGAGATGCAGTATATAATGACCGGCGTGGCCAGCGTGGTGGACTCGGATGGAAGGCGCCTGACGTGTGGCTCTGGCTTCTGATTGGTCAATAAAGCCTGTT
>UXSR01005692.1:0-25433 GCA_900604375.1 Mesocestoides corti
CACCGGTTGCCTTTCATTACAGTTGTGCGACTGCCACCGAACTTGAACTCATGCGAGAAAGGGGGGAATTGCCAGCACCTCTTGTCTCATACTTCCGTCTAGATGTTCAACTCGACGGCCTCTTTTCAACCTGGTTACAACGGGATCACCTGATGCGTGAGTTCTTCTCAGACGCATCCATTGAACACATTTCTCGCTTCAAAGGACTTCGCTTACTGAATCAGGACCCCCGAGAAACAGTTTTCGCATTCATTACCTCAGCAAATAACAACGTTTCGCGCATAAGTAAACTTCTTGTTGCACTAAGTGAACAGTACGGCAAGAAGATGCAGTTTGCGGAGACCAAATCAGCCTACTGCTTCCCGACACTGGAGACACTTGCACGTCCTGATTTCGAGAAGCAACTCCGCACGATTGGATTCGGCTATCGCGCGAAGTTCATCCCGTAGGCTTTTCCACTTCCACTGCCACCATATATCCAATGTGGTTTACCTAGTTTTCGTTTCATTTTGGGTTGAAAGTCACTAGATGCTCATGATAAGTGGCGCGGTGCTTGGCAGACCTGCCGCTTCCCGTCCCCACCTCTAAAGCACCAAACACGTTTGTTCGCATTCATTACTGTTTTCAATCATTACACAATGGTCAGACAATCATGAAGTTAAGTTGGCCATTCACCAGACTTACTTTTGCTCATTCGCAGTGCTGTCGCTCAAAAACTGCTGGAAGCGGGCGGTGATTCTGCCCTGATAAATCTTCGAAAGGCTAGTTATGATGAATGCAAGGCTTTTCTTCTCAAGCTTCCCGGTGTTGGAAACAAGGTACTTTCGTACGCCTTTTAACTTGTGTCACTTTCACTCATCTTCTTTACTCTATGTGTATAGCCCAAAATTGTGACATTTTGCACAGGCTTCCATTCCAAAAAACAGGGCACCGAGCCCGGCTTCTTTTAGTTCCTTAGTCGGGCACCTTTTCAACGCTTTATTTATGGACCTGATTAATTTCATACCATGGGACAGTTTGTTCGTCCGATTACTATGAAGTGGGCAATGCACCACTGCGCCAAATGCGCTTGCATGTTAGACATTCGCCTGTGAACTGTTTTGTACCTCCCAGGTCGCCGATTGCATTTGCCTGTCGTGTTTGGACAAAGTTGAGGTGGTTCCTGTGGACGTGCACATCGCCCGCGCGGCCGCACTTCGGCGTATCAAAGTGCCAACCTCTCTCTCAAGTGCCTCCTACCGTCTCATCTCCAAACACCTCTCCACACTCTGGGGCCCTTACGCAGGGTGGGCACAAGTGGTAAGTTGGAGTGCTTTGAAGTCCCCGTTTTCAAAAGTGCCTCAGATTTTGAGCAAATCGACTTGCCCCGGCGCTAGCCAATCCACACCGGACCATTAACCATGACTGTACCAACTGCGCGACATTACGACAGACAACTGTGACTTTGTTTACCGTACACTACGACGAAGTCGTGGTTGGGCTGTTTTCACACTCTCTGCACTGTCGGAAAGGTGAAGATTACTACTGTATCGGTACTCCAAACGGTAATGACGATAAATGCATGCACAATGCATTAATAGCAAAAACGTGACTTTTCCGTATCGACTCCCATCATGCCCTCAGTTAATGTTGACTAACAGCCCCTCAGTTGTTGTTTACTGATCTTGGGCGCCAAGTATCGATGGGCTGACAGTTGCGTTCTGTAGCGCTCAAGAATGCTTGCTGCAAGTAAAGCGGAAATAAAAATTGAGAGGTCACTGTTTGTGTCAATTAGGTGTTGGTGGCGAACAAAATCACGTCCCTTTTGAGAAACAGAACATCGTGGCCGATTAGTGAGACAAAACTTGTCTACTGCTTTTCGACGCTTAGGCGTCTAGTCCTAATCGCTGCCTATTTGCTGTGGCTGCTTGGTTGCCACACACATGATACAAACATAAAGCCACCAAGCAGGAAATTCGACGAGTCAGCAAAATGATAGATCGTTTTGCACTAGATTTTCTTTGTCAGGGTTTTGTTACAGTGGGTTTGAACCGGGGCGGCCACGTACTTGAATACCCGAATTGCTCCGGGCATATCAGAATTCAGAAGAGCACTATCCAGGCTTGGACTCGACTTGCGGTGATTTGGCCCCGTTTGGCTCGCGTGTGGGTGGTTTTTGCGCACTCATGCCGCACGAACCAGTTTGTCAGCCACTTTTAAACTGTCTCTTCCCGAGCTAACCACCATTGTTTTTTTTCCTATTCAATCAGATTGTCTTCTCTATTCACCTACACGGTCAATCTAACAGGTAAGATAATCCATCAAGTGAACTTTGTGTGTGGTGATGTGCAGCTTGAGGCGAGGTTTTTCCCTTCCAATGCTCTTGTTTTAAGATCCAAACTTTTGAAGAGAAAAACCGCCACGGAGAACGTTATTGAGGATAAGTCTGGAGGAAAGAAGGTAAAAAATCACCGAAATCCCCGGCGGTAGGTGAACGCGTTGTACATTGCGAACATTTCAGATACGAAGTATTTTTTTATGAAAATATATTATTCAGCCAATCGTTAGTTTTATTTTTTGCATGTGTCCTGACAACATGCGTCATGAAGCGCATGGAGGCGTAGATTTGAGTGAGATCAGCAACTTTTAAGGCGTCGATGATCCTGGAAGCTAAATATGGTAGATACGTTTCAGGTGTGGACTCATGTCTTGTGGAGGGCCGAGTTGACAATTAGGCTGGTAATAGTTGAACACACCGAGACTTAATAGTGTAACTTCAGCTAGAGGTGCTGGTTGCGGAAGATTAAATGAATGGCAATTGGGTTGGTGAAATGGCACGATGGTGGACAGTTTAAGGGCGCATCGATAGTCAACCGAAGTCCACCACCAAGTGATGCATTGTGGGAGCTAATCCGCTTCTCGATTATACAATGTGCACCAATGGGGTTCCGATTTGCTAGAGTTATCAGGTGAGAACATCAGGGGTTAGTGTGCGCAGGCGTTCTGTGCGTCTGTTGCTTCTGCACCACACCGTCGTATGCCCAATGCGCTTAGAAAGCAATTTGTGATTCGCACGACTCAGGCGGGTCCTGTCAACATTCAGTCTATCCAGACAAAAAGAAACTTGCACTTAGAAGGATCACTTTCCACAATCAAAACCGCGTTCGTCAGGACCAAGAGTTCTGACAATGGCAGACGACCTCCCACGTGTGTGCACCCCTAAGTGCTTAAATTCAAACTTCGCTCCCTTTACCTTCCACATCGAGAACAAACAAACTAACAAGCGAAACTGCCATGTTTTCTGTTAGTGATGAGGTATAAATGGGGGCACCGCATTGCGGCTGTCACGTGATAGGTAAAAATAGGCAAAATTAAGATGCAAAAGCGTCATAAAATGTGGGTTGGTGGTGGAATCGGATCAGGTCGTCACCGTTTTCTGCGCAATTACCTGTAATCTGCTGGCCGTCATTCGTGATGCAAGCGTGTCAAAGAAGAATCACTATGAGGGCTACTGAAAATTCCACGGTGATCACTGGTCTAGGGCGTTCGGCGTGACGGGGAAGACTAACTTCAACTCGCTGTCCGCCGATCGAATTGGCGTCGTGCTTCGCAGGTGGAAGTCGATCAGCTCCTGAATGCTGCTAAATATCCTGTCCTTGGTTCGCACCTTAACGAGGCAAAATCGGTCATGATACCACACAGCAGACATTCATCGACAACTATAGCGAATGATTCTGCTCTGGATATCCGTTTTTTAGAGTGAACTGGCTTCATGGCTTGTAAACCTCATAGATAGCTTTTGCAGTGCACAAAAGGTCACTGAATTTTGCGGAAACTACAGGTTTTACGAATATCAATCAAGAGGGCGTTGCGTGTCATGGAGAACACCAATACACCGAATGACTTGCACCGTGTTGGACTTAGCTGTTTGCAATTTTCCAAGCATTGCGATTATGACCGTGTGAATTACCATTATGATTTTAACATTGACGTGACATTCGCACTTGAGAACTCCAATTTGGCACCTTTGAAGCAGGCCACGTGACAGTGACGTGTCGCCGAAACCTCGACTTCTGCCACATTCGACTCCGATGTACTGCCAAGTTCCAAGGAATCGACTACATACAACTAACCAACCAACTTGCGCCAGCCTGCCCAGTGCGTCCGTTCACGTGTCAAACTGATTGTAGCATGGAGTTACCCACGTGCCTTGACCTAGGCTAGTAGCATGACACACGTTGTAGCACTTAACTCATCATGTGTAAGCACGTCAGCACGTCCACTGGGTTTAATTAAATATCATTGGATTTTGATTCTTCTCTAGTTACGTGCCAGAGCACACCACTCTTCCTTGATAAGGCGTGCTGTACAGCAGTTAATGTGGCTGCAAAACAACCACAAAAGGACATATTAGTTTAGAAAGGGCAATTAAACCCATGAATAGCGAGTGTTTCCACCCGACGCAGGATGTTACTGATCTTCAGTGATTTTGACCACACTGAATTCCTACTAGGTTGAATCGACTGGAACTCACATGGACCGCTTTTTCTTTGCTCTGCTTCGCAAAACACAATGTAGAGGGGAATTCTTTAGATCATGACTTGTGCTAAAATTAATCGGATCCCAGTAGTTTAAATACCGATGAACTGTTTGTAAAATATTATAGATTGAATCATAATTTACGGAACTACTTCAGAGTACCTATCCGTACCATCATCGTAATGTGAAATTTGGAGGGCCCACACATTAATAGTCGCTAAAAATTGTGTTTGAATTATGTGAGAACATTAAAGCCTTACTCTTAGATTTAAAAAATTAAGAAATTAGCTTAGAAGAAAACCTGGAAAAAGGAGAGCGCTAGTTATCCGTACCTGACCCTCAGGATTGATTAGAAGGAGGTGCCGTTTCTTGCCGTTCTGCATCCCACTTAGCACGAACTGGTTCGGTTGCTGGGTGCTAGCACGAACCAGAAAGTCTCCATCGTACTGTAGCAGGGACTCTGCCTTCTGTCTTGTCACACGCCCCACGTACCAGGGCTCCCCAACCGGCTCGAGGGAGGCTTCCGTTGGCTTCGATTTTGTCTTGCCATTATCAGTTACTGGAGTGAAGGGATCCTGTGTATGATGGTTGGCTGGGAAAGCATTGCATTGGCCATGGGGCGGCGCCTGTGCTGGCTCATCTTGCAAAAGCCCTATAACGCATATAATCAAAACAATCAGTGGCATCCCACGGAAATAACTAAAATCCCAATTATAGCAAAACCGTTTGCTGCCCTCATGCGCAACAATTGGGTAATTGTTTGGTGAAAAATTGTGCAGCTCCTGAAACGGTGCACTAACAGTGAACACCCACAGCTTTGAAATGATCGTTCGTGGCACAACTAATGCATATCGTACCCGTGGTAAATATCAACACAACATAACAGGTAAATGGATTTCAAAAGGGCTCGTAGTGGTTACGGACGGAATTGCATGCTCCAAGGCAAATCACAGATTCGAAAAGTCTGATATATCAGTAGAAATCATGAAAGATGAACGTCTGCACTAAGGCGAAATCGCATTTCCCCAAGTTGTAGTACATAGTCCCAGTTTCATCGGAAAATGTGTGAAGGATGGTAAGGAATATTAAAAGTTACCACCACGTTCTCTAACAAGCCTCACGACTCGCGCCACTTCCATCAAACTCCACCAATCATTGAACACAGTGCCGTAAATCGTGTTGATTCAAGTCCGTTAACCCGGTCGCCGCATACTTAGACTTCACCCCCACTTTTCACAGCGCCCCCACAGACGCAAGTGGAACCGTCCGCTCATACACCCTCCTACGCATGTACCCTCCGCCTGATACGTGTCTGCTCGCCTAGCCATCAGTCATTTGTACTTGCACTCATTCACCCAAACCGTATCGACCACCCACCGCCATCGGCCAGACACGACGTTCTATACCCGATACATGAGGTTGGAAGATAGTTTTGTCCGCCGTATCTGTATAGCATAACCTGGTCAATAGAACGTGGCGGCTCCGGTGTGATTTGAGACCACAAATTGGGGCTTTTAAGAAGGGAATGTTACCACTTGTGCACTTTCGATACAAAAGGCAGCGCCCGGAAGGCCTTCATCACCTAGCATTAGCCCATAAATTTATCAAAAAAATGATCAATGCGAAAACTAACGTTACCCAATGAGTGCTTGAGCAGCTGGGAACACACCCATCCTAAGTAGTTCAAGTATCAGTTGGGGAGTACAAAAACTGTACGTAGGAAAGTTGCTTTAATTAAACGAAATCAATGTTAGTTGGCTTCTTAAACTCCCAACAGCGCTGTAAGCATGGGTTTTAAGTATCTATTCACCATTAGCGCAATTTTTATAGCTAACGCACAAGCTAACCCTGCCCTCGTAAGTTTCGACGACTGCAAGTTGAAATAGCGAGGAGTGTTTGCGTCACTGCCCAAGTCGCAAAATTTCCTAAAAATCCGATTGGCCAAATGCAAAACTGTACAGAAATTTCATATATGGGCAAAAGTTTCAGACGTAACCTTCAACCAAGTTTGCACGAGTCTAAATAACTGGGTAGTAAATGGGAGGAGCTCAGATGACCGTAGTTCGGGCTGAACGGAAACACCGAATAACTGACCAAGTGAGGTGACGACTGGCATGCCATTTAACCTATTGTCTCTTGCTGACTCCGAATCAGAGTGACGTCTATCGTTTACTTTCCCTTATGTTCCCATGTCGGTGGTTGGCCACTTTGAACTCTCCGCCTTTGCGATATTGATATTGATTTGTTCACTTACCGCAAATATCTGTCACGCCTTATCGACTATGCTGGTTGTGTACGCCTTCACTACTGACGCCTTTCGTTACAGCATACATGTCCACCACCATACACACACCTCAAGTTGATACCGTCTTAACTGACCGGGGATGAAAGGGCCAGTGTCGATTTGAGTGAGTGAAGCATTAGATCGCGTTTTTACCAAAAAATGATAATTAGATAGTCGGTCATTATTATCACACCAATAATCAATACCAATTGCGTAAACATGCATTGGATTGCAAGTAAGGTGGTCTCAAAGCCACTTAGATCTCATCCTTCAATGGAATGCCAATTCTTGTGCTAAATAACCAGATTTGCACTTTGAAAGAGGCGACTAAGACAACTTTGCTGATGCGATACGCGCGTTGGGTAACAAAAGATGAGAGCACTAAATGGGCGGAGAGAAGTGTGTCCGCAGAGCTACTTAGAAACGAAAGCGCATTTTGGAGGTGTCCTTTTCCTGGTAATCAAATAGACTTTAGCAGAAGGTGGCGTGCCGACAAATCACGATTGCAGCTCGTGGTGTTGATTTTAAACTGAGATTTCTTAGAAACCTGTGTGATGTTATCGATGAGAAAACCGTGGGTCAGCAACAGTGTCCACAGAGGGGCCCAAGGGAAAGAATCCAAGAAGCACGACTCGAAAATCTGATGAAAAGTGAGACTGTAGCCATGCCATGCCTTAATGTCCAATTAACAAGACGAAGAGACGGCGAAAAAGCAACATGACCAGGTTGATTCATTTGTGTCTCAATGTGTGTGTGGTTGTGGTGTTTGAGGCTCGATGGTGATTAGCCCCCTAATGACAGTGCACTGTAAGGTTCCATTCTAGCAGTTCTTAAGAAAAGTTCGCTTCTACTTAAAATCCGATTCAGACTTTACCAAGTAAATACTAGTTTTCAGACGCATCTGACAAACAAGCTTTTGACTAGTTCCAGAAAGAAGGATTTCGTCATTAGGATACATCGGCTGTTCCTGTCCCATTTTTCTTGAAATCACATTCTAATCATTCTGCAATTAAACACCGTAAAACTCAATGCAAATGTTGTAACTGGGTTTGGGGCGGATAATGCGAATCAAACATTCAAAGAACACAAAATCTAAAACTGTCTCTACTGTGTTGTGTTTCGATCCAGGTTGCATACTCACCAACCACTTAAAATAATACATTCGTCCTTTGGTGTTACCTTCATACAACCACTTGTTAAATCAGTTTCATTCTTGGACGCAAACGCCACGGACATAACTGATGAAAATAAGAACCACTAATAGCACAAAATCACAAAATGGAGCAAATTATTTGTAAAATTGAACGATAAAAATTTAGGTCTTGAAAAACTGTTGCTGTAAGGTTGTACGACAAAATGCTACCCCGTTTATTTGTGATTTTTGATACGCAGGATTCTACCACATCTGGGCCACCCTGTACACAAGAAAACTGACTTGGGAGCTGGCTCTCACATAAGGCCTTGAAAAGGACCGTGTGTTTTGCTGGGAAGGTGTTTATTTTGTCAACTAAGTGCTCTTTGAACACATCAAAACGAACCCCCAGGGAAAATATTTATACTGGAAAAGGCAATTTACAGACTTAAAAGAGAAGGCACAACGCCTTCGCTTAGAACTCGAAATAGGGGTGGCAAGATGCCAGCAAGAGAACCCAGACCTCAGCTTAGTTGGTAGTTTTTTGTGGTCAATTTGAAAAATAAAAACAGCCGAAATTGAATACGAGTGTTAATAGGGTCGCAATGAGCAAATTTGATATAAAGAGGCCACTATCTAACAAACCTTCTGGAAATTTCTGCCTAGTCAAAACAAAACACACACACACACACACAAATTTACTCCTGACCGGCACGACATATTGTCAAGTATTTTCTCTACCTTCAAATCATCCTGGCTTCGGTAGCCACCAAATCTACAACTAGATTGGATGTCGAAATTCACTGCGCACTACATTTTGCACCACAAACATGTTTCATTTGACTTGCTGGTAAGATTCTTTGCTTTTCCCGGAAAGCGTTGTTTTAGTTGCCTAGAAGTTCATCGGCATTTACTTCAAAACAGAAGTAGATTTCCTCGTGGGAATTTTCGGACCACAGAATCGGTTCAAACGTAACAGTTTCATTTGGGCATAAGACTCTCCTCAAATCAATTAAGAGGTCTCGGTACTGACAGCCAACAGGGCTTTGTTTGGAATCCAACGACGGGATCATTTTTAAGCAACTTTGGGGTGTGGTTTGAGAAAGGCTACTATAGGACCATCACTTACATGCAACATCGTCGAATTGGTCTTCAAATAAACGGTTGTTTGCAGCTGTTTTCGTGTTTTCTGATGTGAACCATGGATCAGCAGACTCGGGGGCAGCCTAAACCAGGAGAGAAGTTAATTTGAAGCAATCCAAAAATGCACATATTCTCCCCAGCACTGCTTACCGGCGCGAAAGTAAGTGGCGGCTCAAAGTCATCGATAACCGGCCTCGGGGGTTGAACGTGCAACTCTTGGGCCTGTTGACTTTCCTTAAAGCCCTACCAAGAGAATAGAGGAAAAACGGTTGATGAGGTCTTCTTCCAGACAAGTTTGACCAAGTAGAAGACTAAGCGCCATGAAAATGTTCCATGTTTGTGTCTGCATAACCGCAAATAATGGCTAATATCATTCTAGGCAAGCACGATAGGTGACTTATAGGGATGAAATCACTTTAGCATTGATGTTTTAAAAACACATTAGCCAATGAAAATGAGAGACCATTTAAACTGGATAACGATCAGCCAATCAGCTCACCTCGAATAAGCTAAACATTGGCTGCTTATGCGACGGATGAACGCTCCTCTTGTTTGTGCTAAGCTATGTTCCCGGTCAAACGTTTATGTAAAAGTGGAGACATTTATTAAAATTTGTAGCTCTTGGTCGCAACATTATTAAGTTTAACGTTGTGCTCAGTAAAGGCAGTAGAAACTGTCCCCTACCTTGTAGCCAAGTTTAAATGCTTCACCAATGCTTGAGATGAACTCGCGCGAACAGCCACCACTACAGTAGAAGACATAGCACATTCTTCGGCAACCCTCGACATCGCTCTTAGCGATGTAACTGACAAAATCCATCATGTCTGCCTCTCCAGACGACGCAAATGAGATTGAGCCGAGGCGGTGATGAAAAAGAACCTTAAAAGCGGTAGAAAACAGACTCGTACTGTTCGGTTTATATGAAACAAAAACATCATCATCATCATCAATACAATCTAAAAACCATACTGGCGAATTCGAATAAGATAAAAGAAATGTGGTTAGGCCGTAAATAACTTGGAAAGTCTACTAAAATACACGCCTACTCTTGCCGTACGTGAAGGAAGGCGTGAGGGTCAAAACTTGATAAAATTACACGGTGAAGTTGAAGCCTAAAGGCCAGAAGCGAAGAGAAACCGATAACCTGACTTCCTAGCTAGTCGGTTCAGATGCGCAGTTTCAGTCGCCAGTTAACAAGGCAGTCTCCCACAGGTGAATAGTTCCCCTAAACTGGGATCTGAATTAGGTGCGATCCGCTGGCAGGCATACTTAAAAAGGGCTCCTCTATCTCGACAGAATTTTAGCCACTTAAGCAAGCTACAAATTGTTTATGGTGCGCGTATGCAAGCCTTGACACGACAAGAGCCTTATTGGTTGAAATAAATTAGCGTCCTGCGCCTCAGCCCAACACAATCTGAGTGTTCGAGTAAGGATTGAATGTGGCCTGAGAGTAGCTGCAGGCCCGAAAGTGTAAGCAACCAATACGAGACTTAGCACTGACGGATAAGAGAGCTTGGTAAATCTTAGAAAAAGTTCGTACACGCACCGCCCCCGCCTAACGTTTTTGTATATCCAGTGTTTGTTCGTCAATGCAGACAAGAGTACCATGGCGTTATAATACGGAAAAGGAGAAAGGCCCACCTAAAACGGTGTCCATAGTTCAAAATCCATAGGATTTTACTCGTGTGTTTTAGCTTGGAAATACTGAAATCACCTATTAGTAAGTTTCTATCAAGCGAAAAAAAGATCATCTTTTCTCGACTCAGCTCCAATTATAGATTTTGTTGTGGGCCGGCGTTATTTCAGTACAGTTCTCCCTCCACAAACGTTTTAAGTTAAGAAACTACGCATTGCTTTTATTGAGCAAGAAAGTCCTTCGGAGACGTCGCCAAGGCATTATGTGGCTACATAATATGCTTTTTTACGCAGTTTCTCATGAGACGGCAATGAAGTAAGTGAAATTGAAGCACTACTTGGCCTATGGATGCCTCCACGTTCGATAAAAGCCACAACAGTGGAGGTTTTTTAAATATTTCCAAAATTCAAGCACGACTCTGTGGGTTATCCCAAACGGAACGTTTGTGATGCAAAGACATGGGATTCTACAGTAAGAGGGCGATATCCCTTGAGGGCTGGATCTAAGGTGAATCTATCGGCAAACTACAACGTTAACGGGACCCGTGACGTTCCTTTAATGAATTATGCTTTTTCTATTGAGTGGGAGATTGAAGTACCCACCTAAAATATTACCATGTTAGCTGACCTGAGATTTATGGCAACGGGTTACACGCATGACATCGATTTCCCGAGATTATACAGACACACACCACGCGAGCAAGCTACAAACGAAACCCGCAACAATGGTCGAACAATGGTTGAATAGATTTGAGGTGTTACATACGCATACCGTGGCGGGCCAGCGCCAACCCTAATCAAATAAGCAATGCCCGTGGAAAAGTCCAAAATACTGACTAGACTAACAATACCGGAATAGTAGATTATCTAAATCCCTAACAGTTAGTTTCGATCACGACTTTCAAGTCACCCGGCCGTCATCCAAGTAGATTAAATGAATATCACTATAAGAAAAACTCGCAGTGTCTAATATTAAGGTTTGAGTTTTCTTGGGATTTAGCAAAACAACCGATTTGTTGAACACGAAGCACAATCAGACTACATGCAGGATATGAATGAGGCGTAAAAGACAAACTGCTTTTCATTAGATGATGTCTGTTGAGTAGAATCTCAAAAAAGGATAAACAGTATAAATTATTCACATGTGATAGAACAATGCTAGGCTCCAGAACAGGAGAAAAACACTGAATAAAGATACGTGTAATTCAAAGCTTGGGTTCGTTTAGCTTGGAAACATATTAACCACTTTTATTCGGCCTTTATAATAAGAAACCTCTCATTCACTGGCAATTACTGTACACTATCAAGATAATGTTGCTTAAAACGCTAATTAGTAACTACCTGCTCGGTATGGAAGTCCTGTACTGTTACAGCATCCACCGAAATGGAAAGCCGTACGCTTTGGCGGGTCCAAGTGAGATTCGTGGCCTTACCAATGTATCTGGAGAGCTCATTTTTGGAAGAGGATGTGGACAATGGAACCTTGAGGCCAACGTCCTCGCAAACCCGAGTAATGCACCCCCTTAAAAACCAAACGAGAGAACGGTTCAAGTCACCAGGATTATATACAAAATACGTGGTATTTTTAGGACATACTCTTAAGCGCCAGCGAATAAATCGTCGGACTAAAATGACCACTGTTGATTGTGATTTTATGTCGTAAGGAAACCAACAATACACGCTTAAAATACATGGAACATTTACACATTACATTAAATGACTAGAATGTTATGAACGATAAACACTCAATTTTGGTCTAATATACACTTTGAAAAAAAGATTTCAACCAAAACTTTTCGCAATCCCTAATATCAATTTTAAAGCAAATAAGGGACACGAAAAAGTGGTAAAGTGAAATGCTAGGATAGCTAATAAACGCACCTGGCAACTTGTGTTCTCTGGAAAAAATCAAGGGATCTAATAGAAACGGTAACAGGAATACAACCAATGTATTGAATCAAGTAGGTTGCGAGGATTGACGAATCATCCATAGTAGCCAACAGTATAACCTACAGCACTCAGACCTAGATTCCAATGTGAAAAAGTAATGTATTAGAGAATTAATAATATGGCTTTAAATAGGTGCTTGCAAAAAAGGAATGAAATCCGTCTTAAAACAAAGATTGTGCAAAAATAAAATCCACGTGTGATAAATTAAATACAAGACACCACCTCGATTGAACCGGATAAAAATGTAGCGGGCGTTGTCGGGAAACAGCTTACAAGATCTAGAGATCAGTCGTAAATATATTGCATTGGTAAAACCCAGTCCCGCTAATGAACGCATAAGTCTGTAAACCGTTTGCCAAACACAAAGTTTCAGAAACAAAATGACCTTGCATACCAGTTTGCAAAAAGATAGGGGATTGCTTCTATTGCGAATAAACTGCAACACATATTACAGAGGGTGTAAAAGAAGCCTGGGACATTCAATTGGCCTTATTCAGTAATAGTGTTACAAAAATCAATTAATCTATGCGAGTATAAGACGTGGACAAATGCACTTCACATTTGAAGTAAGGAAAAAGTGATGCCACGATAATTAACTAAGAGCAGCTCGTGTTAATAAATAGTGCATCAAAAGCTACTAGAAACAAAATAAACAATATTTTAAGGAGCTGTTTGAAGGTCATAAAGCATTACTAACAAAGGAGAGGCAGAAAAAATATCTACAACATGGAAACACCAACAAATGCCACTTCTGTATGGTGATTGGTTTAAAATATTATTTGGAGGATTGCGGTTTATGAAGCATATTGAAACCACCAAAACCTCATATTCAAAATTTACGATTTCTTTAAAGTCCTTAACACAGAATTCTGACAATAAATCAAGAGATTAACCCAATGCTTAAAAGCATTAATCACGTCCCTAGAAGGGTTCAATTTTTCAGTTTCCTGTTAGATTACCACGCAAAATTTCCAAATAACATATAAATCAGGCATTAAAAATGTGTTTTGATGAAGAGATTCTTAGCCTAAAGGTATGCTTTGCCGTCCTTTTCCCAGTTCATATTTTTACCCCTTAAAAAGCTTTTTGTAATGATGATCAAAATGCAGTGGCCTTAATTTGACAATATAGGCGAAATCGACGCCACTTAGTCCTAAATTTCACTCACGGTTACCTTATTCAAAGAATGCAGTTAACGGAGAAGACGTTATATATTAATGTTTCCAATTTTCGCTTTTATAATTTTACATTCAATTTCGAATATCCACATTATTTGACGTCTGTTGCCAACATTTTTGTAGAATGCTTACAGTGAACAAGTTGCTGGGCTGAAGGCTAAATGGCCCGCTTCGTGTTAGCAATTTGATTCTGACAGCATCTGCAGTACTCGTGAGTACTGGTTTTGGTCCGCTCAATATCTAATAAATTAGAGCTGGTCTAATAAAGTTAACGAATAGTTCGAAGGTTTCTAGCTCATTACTTAAGCAATTACACCGGGTTAGATTATTTGAAATCACCATACTTTAAGAGACCTTTTAATAAGTATTTAAACGAAGCTAAATTTAGTTATCCCTTTTAACACTAAATAAACACGTATAGAAGGGGGAAATATGGCGAAGTGATGCTGCACTGCCATCTTCCTGTGAGTCGACAAATTGGAATTGTCGCTTAGACGGCTACCTGGCTTTGAAAAACAATGGTTTAAATAAGGAAATCATGACAACTATAACATACCATTGGCTATCAAGCTTGATGTCCAGCTTTAATCCCGCCATAATTTTCATTTTATGATTAATATTGACTCAACTGGTTTAGGTAGTGTACAAAGAATGATTTGCATTCTATACAAGATTCTGGATGCAAAAAAAGATATTTAAAAATTGCAGATGACACATATAAACACTTAAATTGCTTGTAGCTATTTTACTGCACAAAGTAGCTAGAATGTTAAAGAACGCTATTTAGAAATCCGCTGGCAATCCTAATATTCAAAGAGAGATAATCTGATGAGGACCCCAAAGGGACTATTTTAATTTTTTAAGCTGATTATCAAATCCCAAAAGGCCGATTTATATGCAGCAATATTATCCTTGCAAAATTAGTCACTGTGACATCAGTTCGCGAATGATTTCAATTTCTTTGGTCAATCGAGACAGGAATTCTTTGTAGTTAATTAAGGCCCCAAGCAAACATGAACTCAATTGGATTTACAAGATTCCACCCAAATGGATCCTATTACAATAGTCACGAA
Source organism: Mesocestoides corti (assembly GCA_900604375.1). Classification (NCBI taxonomy): domain Eukaryota; kingdom Metazoa; phylum Platyhelminthes; class Cestoda; order Cyclophyllidea; family Mesocestoididae; genus Mesocestoides; species Mesocestoides corti. Next base: position 14,914 of record UXSR01005692.1, read on the forward strand.
TCTCATGTTAACAACTTCTGACTGCGTGTGAGTTTAATTATTTCTAATCATCATCAAAGACGAAACTCGTGGGAGTTACGAAATGGCTGTGGTGTAGATTTATGCACAATCACTGGCATGCAACACTGCAATGTTTAAAATGGTGTATGCCTAAGATTGTGACTAAGTTGTATAGTTACGCTTTTTTGGATTATTAATTCGATGATACGCAATGTGGTCTAATTATAGAGTTTACTTTGCAGTCTACATGTTACAATTGTTTAATGCTGTTGTGAAGCATGACAAGACATGTGCAAGTTATGACAACAGTAATTAACTACCAGGAGTTAGTTGTCTCTGTGGGGCCGAGCAAAAGTCAGTTTGTACAACTGGAACAAATGGAGTACCTAAACAGCCGCGTAACGGGACTGTATCAAATTCATATTTCTTTTCCCGGAAGTCCAGATTTTGCTGACGTAAGACATTGGTAGGTAAGTTTGCTTTTGACGTTTGTCTGGAAGCTCTGAAAACTATTTAAGTTGTTTTTAACTAAATTAAGTTCTTTAGTGATAAATTTGGGCGCTTAATTATTAAGATTAAATGTAGCTGTTGGTAAAGCTGGTGACAATGGGAATTTTTATTCTGTCTAACTCCCTCCTTTGTAATTTGCTTGGAGAAATATCCGGATAACCAAAATGACAATTATGTAGATTCAATATTACAAGGTGTTCCTGAGTGTGCGATTAATACTTTATTAAAATCCAGTTTTGAAGGCCTGCGTTTAATTTCTGGCGCGTTATAAGCTCCGTGACTAATAAGACTTTGAACCAACTTTGCTAGCTCTACGCCATTCAAATCATCGGTCTGCGCACAGAAATTTCCTTGTACAAGTCCTTTCCGCGTCATACTAGTGACCGAAGTAGTACTTGCTTGGCTTGAATGTACCATTGAGAACAGTTATTTACCTGTCTTGAGTAATTTACCTGAACACAGGCAACTCCAGGGTGGGATATCCAAAGCTTGCCGAAAGTTAGGCTTTGGTAAAATTGCAATTACTCTTGAGAAGTAAGCAACCTGGTTTTCAGACACAGCACAGATTCGAATAAAAATTGATGTGTAAAAACGGCTCCATTTACGACGAATTTCTATCAAAGTTGAAAACTTTAAGGATCTTTCCAAAGATGGTGTTACGCCAATGTTCGGTTACTTGAAAAATCAGTCATTATGCGTCTTCTAATCACACAAATAGAGATGAACTTTCAATAATGCGTGTTGTAACTGTCCGCAAATAAGGAAATTTTTGAATAATAAAATGCACTAAGGGATGATGATTCCTGGTTTGTGGTATGGGACATGATTGTTACTTAAAATGCAAGATCAAGAGACAAATTTGCTTATAGAGTCATAAATTAAGCACATGGAAAAAACGATTACCTTTATTGACAATACGCGGTTGCATTTTCATGCTTGTGGCTGTTTCAGTTTCGCAAGACCGGTGCTGATGTATGAAAGGGCGAATATGAGAACTGAGAAGAAATTCTGAACCATGGCAAGAACTTTGACGATTAAGCTGATGAGTGACAGCATGACTGTCACATTGCTTGTGCACACTCGAACACTGAGAAAAATGCCCTCAAAGATACCTGCCACAGCACCGATCGAATGGACAACAAGATGCATTGCATCGTTTATCTGCAAAAAGATTGCAGCCGTGCTTGCTGTGGTAGCCCTGATCGCGCGCAGAGGTTGACTTAGGGTGGCTGCCAGTGCCGACTTGTGTAAGATGCTTCGAAGAAGGGGAGCAGGCCTCTGAGAGAAGTCGTGCAATTTCTCCTTGTGACATGGAGTGAAAAAGACGCGTACGAATTTTGTCGCTGCAGTGCCGGCTTTTACACTTGGCTGGAGAAATACCTTTATTCCCAAAATTTTCAAAATACGATTTAACCATGCGAAAACGTACATAAATAGTGCGTGAATGACAAATTTTGTGCGCCTCCAAATTGACTGCTCCATAATATTTGCGTTATGTACACTTGAAGTTTCAACATGCTGAACATCTCGTTCTCTGATTTCATCTGAAAGTCGGTAAAACACCACCTCGTGGTCCATACTGGAAGTACTATGCAGAATATTTACTTATTGATCGCGGTTACGTTTAAAAAGTGGATCAAGGCACGTGAGTCAGTGGTTTTGTGCGTAAATTAATGGAAAAAATCAACCGTTAATTACTATGATTTAATTAGCGTTATTAAATTTGAGTCAACAGTGTGCTGGAATTATCTCGCAAATTATTGTAGCTTGCCGTTTAAGCGAATCACACACATGATATGTGGCTTAGATTAAGGCATCCAGGTAATATCAATGATTTTTCTGTTTGTTTTAATGTCTTGAATTTCGGTTAAACAGAAAAGAAGACAATTGAAAGCCAGACCAAGAAACATTCTGCCACGAGTTTTCGTCTAATCGAAATATATTAACTGCATATATGACGGAAGTACATTTTTTCAAGATGTCATCTGTTAAATAAAATGGAGTTGTGAAGACAAATTTACAGAGTATATAGGACAGAACACATCAATGAAGGATAAACAATTTTGTATATTTTCATGAAGTGATCCTGATAGTGCTGTGTTGGTCCCGACAGCGCCACATCTGAGATGCCGAATTTGCTGAGGCCCAACTACGATGGATGGAGATTCGATCGTTTTTTCGTTGCCAACCCATTTGCGTTTCTTGTGTACACGTTCGAGGCTACCTGCATTTCGCAGATATGAACAGGAAGGGTGGCTTCTAATCGAGAGTTAGCGAGAACTAATAAACAGGGGGCTTTAATAAATTCGTTTATCGTGTTAGCCGATATTGTATGACACTAAGTGGTGAATAGTAGGGATAGGCACACGGATATTTTTTTGACGGACTCCGAGAACAGAGTGACGGAACAAACAGACGGATCGTTAAATGAACAAATTATCGATGAATCAAAACATGATTAGACAGAGGTGCTAGACGCGGGATAACACGACGATGTCAGTACTATCGATTTCCGCGTTTCGTGGTTGGAAGTTTGTAGTGTGCACTCAAAAACAACGGTTAAATACTTTAAAATATTTGAAAAAATGATACCTTAATATGAAACCAGACGATAAGCTATTTAACAATTTTAGTAAACTGCAAGGAAACGACACCTGTTACCGGGATTTCTTCTCAGGATACCTTTTTTTCTAACAATGAAAGTGGGAAAACATCTGTAATTGTCTGATTTCAAGCAGATGGGTTTCGCGCAAGAAAATTTGTTTTTCGCAGTTATGTAATGTAGTTTATTTTAACCAGATTTTTTGAAGTAACCGTATACCTCAAATCCACTCACATGCCTAGCAACACATGAATAAACATTTATCCTTGCTAATCAAATCCAAATTCCTCGATTTTTAGTATCGACAGACCCACTGATAAAAGTGCATTACATGGTCCAATGTTACCAGTTGAAATAAACTCTGACTATACAACCATTTCAAATATCAGAGAATGCACGGTGTTAGTAGTAATCTTGAACTCTCAAGTGAATGATCAACTCTATTTATTAGCTGATCAAGGGGGACTATGGATCATTTGATAGCTTATCCAGACTGTCTGGTGTGTTTAAGGTCTTACTTCCAACACTTTGAGTGCTAATAACAATGACTTGAAAGATACGAACATGTGAACAACTAAAAGCACTCAATGGGTTTGCGTAATCTGCTTAAAATCCAATGGATTGGTTTGGAGAAAAGAAGAGAGTTAGGTTGCATGGCGATGTAGCCAATCCTGTACAAGAATAAAAGCTCTTCGTGTGCTTGGCTTCGCACCGCTTTTCTTTAAGAAATAACACGTGGATAAAGCAATAAAATGATAAGTTTAAAATCAAAAATTTTCTCAACTTTAAAGCTAAATAAAGTCGAACCTACAAATCTTTAACTTCCTAGGCGGTGTGTACCCATCGGCCTCATGTGGTGCCTAAGTTGTAAGTGTTTTTGTAATCTAACACTAATGTTAAACCACCCCAATTTCAAACTGTGTTGTACCTTCAGGCTGCTGCGCAAACCATCACGCTAAGAACCAGCAACATCTTCTCATGCAGGCTTAAAAGGCCCTAAAGACACAAAACTCCTGAGAAGCATTCTTCCCGAGTGTGAGAGAGCATTAAGCAGGAAAAATTCACACTAATGCGCTGTCCCTTTATTGCGCGGCTTAATGAGCTACTCAAAGACTCGTTTCGATGAAATGGGAATCCACGGCTTAGGCAGGTTCGTGACCTTTAGTGCATTTTCGAAATGACGCCAAGAAATTACGAGCCGAAACCGTCCCACGTACTGCGACCCATGAGAATCTATTCACCTCCATGCATCACACTTTATTTCGTCAATGAGAATATCCCTCAATAAATGCTCAGGAACTTGCCTAGTGTTTTAAATAATTACGAACGCTAACATAAAGGTCAGGTAACCTGTGTCTAAGAAATGGCCATTCGTTTTTGAAAGGTATTTATGCAGAGTGACTTGGTTTCCAGAGAAAAAACTGTCTACGATGTCACTGGTTTATTGAGATGGCGGATCTTAATAGTCAATTTTATCAGTACAACTCCGGTGAATAATACCCGATTTCAAAGAAGCCTTCAAAATGAATCAAATGAACAAAAATTGCGTAAAATTAAAAGCAAAAGTTATTAGTTTTGCTCAACTGATTAGCCAAACTAAAAAGGCACATCAAACGCCACAGTTGTAGGTATGTTCTCATTATTTGAAATCCAATTGACACTAGGAGACAAAAAGCGGAAAATTTTTGGAAGAAAACACCTATCACGTTTCCTGGGGCGTTGAGACACCAGGAAAACTACTCACCTTCTCTATTAGCTTTTCTAGATTCACTTTAAGGCCGCCCATCAGAAGATGATGTTAATATGAATTTTCATATTTCTTGGTGCTGCATGAGAGTAACAATGTTGAAGGAAAAAGTTGAGTTCATTTTCAGATATTAATAAGGTTCAACATTGGTAGTAAGCATTTAGAATGCTAGTTTCATGTCCATTGGTGTGGCGTTTCACTATTTTTTGGGGAAGACTTCTGAGTCGTCGTTGACATTTTAGGTGTGTCGTGTTTCCATTCTGGCAAGTATGCTTGGGTCATGCGTTTGAATAGTCGTGGTATCAGGGAATTAGCCAACCGCGATGAGGCTATACGGCAGGGGCGTTGAAAGTTAAAAAGATGTATGAGAAGTTGAAATTTTGTGCTAATCGTATGGAGATAATCTTCCACATAGGTTTGAACTGGACGGCTTAGAGCCTTACATAGCGTCTATGCAGAATTTTTCAGCAATGAATTTTGTGTAACTAATCCTTCGTAAAACAAACAGTTGAAGCAATTCGCAAATTAATCTCACTAGAGTCCATAGACTCTAGCTTAAGAATTAGACTGTAAATTGTGTTTGCGAATCAGAAAGGGGTCTCAAATCCAGAAACATTTCTACAAAATAAAATCATCCCAGTTCATCTGGTAAATCCAAAAATCAGACGCATGGTTTAAGAAGCTTCAAACGCTTTAAATTTTGATTTATTGACTGCCCCCAGAGTTTTTTAATGCACCACCTCCGCTTCCCCAAGCACGCGCCATCCGTTTCTGGTGACACACGTGACACCTGTTTGTTCCTCAATTTTGGCTATGACTCACTCCAACATGCAATTCTCAATCAGCACCATGGGTGTATTAATTCACACAAACCCCCAACTCTGATTTTTTCGAATTTGACCAGTAGAAGCTGGAAAACGGCTCACCTAATGACTCCACCATGTAATAGGTTTTCGTCAACGACGTTACAGCAGCCAATCATGCGGCAAATGTGCGTCACGCACAACTAGGAAGCACACGAACTCACTCGAAAGGCTTTAGAAAATCACAACAAATAACCAAAGCAGCAACGCAAATTCTGAAGGGTTTCAGAAATGTTTGTCAGTAGTTTCGGGACTAACAATTTTATTACCGAATATAAAATTTCACTGCAAAAAAATTTTGCTCTCGAATTGGCGTTCTTTCTGCACTATTTGCGAGACTAGATGTGTGCGTGCTTAAATGGCAAGATCGGCAAGATTAAAAAATTAGATCACCGCTCATACCTAGTTCAATTTGAGCATTCAGGTGAGCCAGATGTGCATTTTAACAGTAATTAAATCAATAATATTAAAAAAAAGTCACACAACTATGTAACTTTGTAAGAAATTACACAATTTACTCCACCCTTTTTCGTAGCCACACATGCACTTAACAATAATTAGGGAGTTTATCGTGCTGACTAATCATCGAGAGCTCTGGCTTCGCAATGTATTTACTCACGTTTAATAGGAGCCACGACAGGCTTTGAGCTCTAATGACAGAGGGTGATTTAACTGTTGAGTGTGGGGGTTTGGCAGACCCAAACGGCATCACTGATCAATCAAACGCCAGATACAATTACGTGGTACAGTGTGTGCTTCCGAAAGTCATCAAATTTGGTATGATGATTTTCTTAGTACGATAGGTCGTTGAAAATACACAGTTTTCAATCGCACAACCCTTCAACGATGCCTGCACCTCTGATCAACATCAGTTGACGGATTTTTCCTTCATATTTTTTAACCTCAGTCCTCATGGTCATCTGAAGTGCTAAAAGGCTTTTGAATGTAATAATCAACTTTCCATTAAACAGATAGGTGGAAATTTGCATTTCACGGTAAAATTTGGAGATCAATAATATATTTTTTCCTTACTTTAGGCGAGGTTATGGGTTTATTTAATTCTGAAATGTATTTGCACAAATTCGGGAAAACTTTCAGTCACAGACCAACTATTGTAGATGGTTAAAAACTTAATTGAGTATTTTAAAAATTATTTGGCTTTATATATCTGTTATTTCTATCCACAGTGCTTTCAAGGTTTACTTTATGGGTCCAACTATGTGATTAAAGCTGTGATAAATTCCCTGCGGTGTCAAAATTCTAATCACATGATAAATTCACAAGGACTTATTCGTATAAATTTTTCCCCCGTGAGAAGGAACGGAAGTCGCCTTTTCTACTCAAGAGCCTGCAGCCGTATTTGTGGGATTCGTTCTTTTAAAATTATTATTGACAGCAATGCAAATCAGTGCCACTTAAGCGAGAGTGATTGATACAACTCAAGTCCCGCTGTGTTTAGGCTGTGCCGCGCGATGTCAGCATCGCTCCTGGCCCCAATGGGAAAATCTCGCCACTAATCAAATGCAATTAGCAATGCAAAAACAAGCAGATTTGATTAAACAAAATAGCACCCAGTACAGTCGGCTACGTGGGCGGTCGAACATAACAGCGATTGTTTCGATTTGCTCTTGGCATTAAATATTTGTCGAAATAGTGGCCACTTCTGCATAAAACTAGGTGATTGGGTCAAAACATCCCTGCTTGAAACAAAATTACAATTGGGACACATGAAACCGAGGGGATTGTGGTGGGTGAAATCACAACTGAGGTTATTAATATGTGTCCTGAGTATGCTGCCGATTTTAAACGACTGGTAAGACAACGAGTTCGGGCAGAGTTCTCGTTTCAAAAAACGGAACCTGGTGGACGTCATAACGATGACTCTTTATCAGAAAGAGTCACAAAAGTATTTCAATCGAAAAGAGCCTCAAAGTAGGGTATCTCCACAGCCTGCCGCGAAGAATGCGAGGTGTACATGGTATATGCTCAAGCTTTCTCTATGAGGGCGTTGTGGCCCTCTACCATACGAAGTAACCCAGGTAAAAAGCAAGTCCACAGATGGCAGGCACGACCGTTTACCAGACAGCTGAACCAAGTTGTCTACTCATACAGTTGAGTGGCCATGTAAGAATAAACACAGGCGTCTATGAGGGCACATAACTAAAAGGGGTGGTGGTGGTGGTACATGCAGAGAGGTTAGTGAACCAGCGGCCTCACGTGACTGACAGGCACTCCGTGAAAAGGAGGGACGTGTGTTAGAAGCCGCAACGAATGGGTTATTGGACGGGAATCAGTGCAAGCAAAATGCCTTCCTGCGGGTAAGCACGAATGAGAAACACGCTGACCAGTTCACAAATTTCGACGGCTCAGACGGTGGAGTGGTGCCAATTGAACGGATGGAATGGATCACAATGTCTCTTTAAACTTACAGCGTAGAGGCTATACAAACCATCTTCAAAAGAACCTATTGGCCTCGAGAAAGAGGAAATCAGATCACAAATATGGGCGCAGCTGGTTCAAATTACCCCCACTTTCACTTTAATACCTTCATCCGAGCTTCCGGTGGCCTTACGTGGGGGTGTTCTCTTGGGCCAAGATAGGATCAGATGTTCACTACGTTAGAGAAATTGGTTTGTACTTTAACCAATTTGGCTTGCTGGACATTCGAGTTCCATACTTCAGTAAGTCTGTGTGGCGTAACGGGACTTTTTTAGTACAAGTTTGATCCTACCTCGAGGATATAGGGTCTGGTCAACAAAAACGGCGTTTCTGGGTTCTGAGTAAACTGCAATCTTAATTCCTGGTTGGTTTCTATCAACTCTTGTTATTTAATTGATAGCCATCGATTTACACACGGCCTGGCAGTGAAGGTTATGATTTGCATAACTCGTGATATCATCAGTATATGACCAGTGCCAGGTGCAGTGTCTCGACAAGAATAGTAATGCATTAATTGAATTTACCATTACTGCACAATGATTGCAGTGCGCAACGAACGCTGCTAAGGGTAAACTGCTTAATCAGGCCGCGGCTAAGAGCGTGTCATGAAACATTCTAGGTTTCAGGGCATTACGACAGGTTAAGATGTCCTTGAACGGACCAATGAACGCTTTCATTTCGGAGGGACTGTAAACACTTAGAAAAGGACCTTGACTTCAGATAATGCAATTCGACGCAATTGTGACTCGATTTAAAAAATGCAAGTTATAGCAAATAAACCTGCTCTGCCTTGCATCTGAGAGCCATTATGATATTTATAATGACTTGTACTCCTCTGCATTGCCTTTGGAGATTGAGTAATGATTTTATAAGTGTCTCGCTGAAAGGAAAGGCGAATTTTTGGTTGTTCATGGAGTGTGAAGCCAAAAGGTTTCGAAAGCTATTGACTCTCCTCACAAATTCTGCGACGCTTGGGATTCAAAATTGAGATTAAAGCATCAATAAAACGCCGATTCAAATCCCATTTCGTCACGCTTTCCATTTTACTAGCCGCTTAGCTATTACATTTGCAAGTTGAGGAAGTTAGGGAAAATTTGAAATAATTATCTTTCTCTTTGCGAACGCAGCGGGGTCCGTTAGTGTGTAAATAAAATCCAGACTTAAAGACAGGAATTACGGTCCTTATTGTCAGTTTTTTTTATTTAAAGGCTGGAGCACCGACAGGGTTAAAGAGATTCTGGTGGCATGAGCTCAAGGATGTGGTTCAGGGAGAATGTGGTGCCGTCATGAAGGTTGAATGAGCAGCGCGGCTCTAAGGCGTGGTTAAAAACACTCTCGCTTTTGGCAACCACATCTTAGCTAGCAATAGTGACTAGTTTAAGAGCTAACGATTCATTTCGTATCCGTATTCACAGAAGTGAGGTAATGAATTCGATTGGTATCAGCCTAAAGTAATTTACTTTGCATTCTATGGTGCAAAATCAGCTAAATCAATTCGGTCTGCAAGGATGTTTTCTTTTCCGTTACTCAGACGACGGTAGTTTGGAGTTTGGGTTGATCTTATAGATCCAAACGCCATTTAATTGGCTGTTTCTTGTCATTGCACCTGCTTGCTGTGATTCAGGTCGCTGTAATCATTGGTAATCTCCCTGATGCGAAATTCAAAAGCATTAAGTGGGTTCGTCTATGATTGACGATGATTTGGTGGTAATTCAAGCAGCAAACTGCAGGTCCGAATGGCGTCCGTCCAGAATGATTCCAATGAGTGTAGAAAAAATAGTTTAGGATCTATAATGTGATCGAAGTTGTGTATTCAACTTTGAATCAATTTTTTTGCTTTGCTGTTGAACAAGTTTAAACTGTTTATAGTTGTTTTTAAAATTGCAGTCGAAATGAAATCCAGTATTTTACGTTTTTGTTTGTGCGAATCACTGGCATTGCGATGTTTTGTTAAAATTAATGTAATTTCAAAGATAATAGTTCCCTGCATTCCGGGTTATGAAATAAGCCACTCCGCTAGCTGAATTTACCCAAGGTGTTAAAGAAAACCATTTTCAAATCCACGTCAGTGTGTCACGCGGGAATCTAGTTGGTACTCCAAATCACTGTCTGTGTATAAACTATTTCATGCTTTTGGTAGTGGTAAAAAAGCAGCCGATTTTTAAATGTTTAAATGAAAATCTACTAGCTACTCACAAATTCATCATGATTTAATTTAAGTGTGTTAGTACGTCATGAGTGATATTTAAGTTATTTGGAGATTAAAAATGATCTTAGAGCAGTCAGCTTAAAAGGCTTTGGAGAAATTAATAACGCGGGGAAGTCATCGAAGCAGTTACATCAGGAAGTGGATCGTTGC
>UXSR01005692.1:25976-38038 GCA_900604375.1 Mesocestoides corti
TCAATTGATGTATTTGCTTCCCAGTTTTACAACTCTCCCGAGGCCAGACACAACATTTAACTTCAGGTTTAATCACATCACAAGCCACATTAAGGTAGACTCACATTATCCCTGTTAGCACGGAACTTATTTTGGTGTTCAGATATTACATCAGTTAAGTGCTAACTTCGGTACATGTGTGCAACTCCAATTGAATTATCAGCATAAATTTATGCTTAAATATCAGTATCTCATGGTGGGAGTCTGAATTTACGCCAAAATGAGTTTCCTAATTTACGTGTTTTTAAAATGGCAGTCAAGAATCAATTTGCCCTATATTATTCGGGGTAAGATCACGAATTAGTAGACAACAAACTACCTTTTTTAGACACGAAAGGTTCTGGATCGCGTTCCAAGCCCTACCAACTTCATTATGGTGAGTAATTCCAGTAGTTTAGAATTTGATAACATGAAGTGGGTTTTCAGTAAATGAATTAGAATTTTAAACAAATTGGTTTAGTTACCCTAACCATTGGGTATCTCATATATCAGCTCATTAATAACTGTTAGGAGGTAGGGGGTAGTAGCTGCCAGGTTTCATTTTTCGTTTGACAGGTAGGCATTTTAAGATTGTATCAGCTGACAGTCTTCGAATCAGTGGTCACAAATCTTTTTACTCTGTTTCACTAGTAAAGGGGAAGTGTATGGGCTTCCTCATTTCAGGCTCTACTTCTGTTTTTCCGAATGCGTTAAACAGGAGTTGTAAAGGCCCTAGGAAGAGAACTTTAAGAACATTAAAAGTGCGCTTATTGACATAATTGAGAAATATTGAAACACCGAGAATGTATTTGAGGACACAAACTTATCTAGCATCGGCCATGCTTTCGAAAGTTGTGTTCATGAGGAAATACGTTCTATGGAAGAAAGTTTGGTAGTGGAACTGTTAGTTAGACAAAATTTCGAAAATTACATCGAAAAAATTAATGCTCCTTCTTTTTTCTGCAGCCCCTTCTCATGGTAAGTTCATCGTCAAAATGGCAAAATGGCGTTCTGCACTGCCTTTCTGTTTAAGGAATTTCCGAGTTACTTTTGAAGTGTGACTAAGAATAACGGTTTATTTTATGGAGTTTTCACTTATACATTTGATAGGCTACAGAGATAGCCCCTTGTGTCGAAGCTTGTTTTAGTGTAGCCCGTACATGCAGCAAATTAATGCGTTTACAATTTTGCTCATTAGCTGAACGCCCCCATGGCCGAAGTTCAAGAGAAAAGGGACGAGGTAAATCCGCTTTCCAAGATGCTGTTTTTAAATGTGAAAAAGTAGTTCTCGCGAAAAATGTTAACCTACTACGTTGTTCTAGGTTGGCAGCGCAGCAAATCCACTGTGTATGACTACGGATCGGAGCTTTACTGTGAGTTTTCAAAATTCCGCATTAGGTTCTTTTGAGTTTGCATAACTTTGGAGCAACTAGCAGTTGTTTTTGCCCAAATTAATTCACTGTACATTAGAACGGCAGGTTATGGAATCCTTGTTTGAGCTAAGTGTATCCGTTACACTTTCACGATGCAAGTATTTAGAGAGTCTACGGAACCTGGACCTCGTTGCTCCCAAGATAGTGCCGGAAAAGTCGGTAGCACCTCAAAGGTGTTGAGTGTTTTGACCACTTGAGGCATTTGCAATCAGCGACCAATGAAAGTGGATTAGAAAGCAGTGGAATAAATTCGACGATAATTGTCACCTCGCAAAGTGATCGTGCTCCATGAGGGCACATCTTTAGCAACTAGTCAACAATAACTAAAGTTTGCATGGGATGCGGTGACGAATTTTGTGTCTTATAGTCCTGACCTAGCAGCTTTGGATTAACGGCTAATTGTATTAGAAATCGACTTGATTTCACGCTACAAAACTGACTCGATACCCTTCAACTCATTAACTGATGACAAAACGCTTGAAATGATTACAAAATAATCGCTGCTGAAATCTAAAATTGACCTTTTTTACCTCCTAGTTGGTGAAGATCGTGCTTTGCACCGCTATGGCCGCAGAGGTAACGTATGGGTGCAGTGTTTTCCTTCCATTGAGATTCGAAAAATAACACATTAAAAAGTCCTGGCATTCAAAGGGTCTCAAAATACCTAATTTTAAAGCATCCACGTGCATTAAACGTTCCTGGTTAGCAACGATCATTGAAGCATTGGCATCCGAGTAACAAATGTTGAAGTCGAAGACAATGCCCTGTTTGTCTACACCAGTTAAATTTGTCGAGAGCCTGGAAGGAGGCATCAGATGCCATTTTGGTGTTGAAATTTACTATGGAATGGTTTGATTTTTGCTCATGTGCTTGCAAATAACATAGAACTGCTAAGAAATATTATGTTGCAGTGAATGGCCTAAAATACGAATAGATAAGTTATAGGTGACCTGGCTTAGGCATTACTTTTGACGCAATTATGTGCAATTCTAAGGCAATTTTGCTATAGGTCAACTGGTTGGCTTGAATCAATAACAAATCCCCCCTAAGGGTTTCCTTAACGATTATTCATATAAACCGAGTTTCTCTGCATTATAGCGCAGTCGTCAATGAGTGAAAGGCGAACTTATAAGAATAGCAATTCCGAGGAATTTGGTGAGTTGCCAAGTGAAGGTGGCATTTTTAGTTAAATAATCGAGTGTTTGCGGTGCTAACTTTGCACATTTTTCTGTTTTCAGAATGCCCAGCGCAAAGTAAGTCCCCGTGTGCTTTGTTGCCTTGGTAAAATTAAGCACAAATTCTCTAAATTGATTGCGCCAAGGTTAATTACCTGCCACAAAGAAGGTGAGCGTAGGCGAAGTGTTTTGAGAAGGGGTGCTAGGGGCCGGATTTAATTGCCAAGGAAAAGCTCGATCACACCAATTGGGGGAAACAACGTTCTCACCTTTTAGATCCTCCATTTCATTGATGCTTCACGATCAGTCCTTGAAAATACACACCTGAAAATTAGCCAAATATATCTTAGCGTTGAATTAAACAGTAACGTAAACATTGCTTTCAGCTAAACTAGACAATATCCCATTGGCTAACGACCACGTTTAGGAAATGTAATAGTGTGCTAACAAATCTAGGATCGCATTACAATCAATTGGTAAAATGATGTTTGAATTGGATTAAGGTGGCAATTTCTAGCAAATTAAATGACCAAAATATGACATTAAAACCCTAATTTGATGGGTTCTACCTTTCCAACTGAAATACCTAGTTCCACTTTAGCCAATACGTTACAGCCATGGGAGTCGTCTTATCGTCAGATGTGACCAACCATTTTAAATATTTGTGCAGTGTTAACGGGCATAACTATTTAATTGCATGCAAATTAATCAGCAAAGGTTTTGTCAATTTAAATTTCGTTATTCAAGAATACTATCGATGGGGTTTGTAAAAAATTGACTGAAATTAAATTCACATAAAAGCATCTTTGCAAGTCAAACCTAAGAGTGTTTAATTGCGTTTCTGTGTTGAGTGAAGTTAAAAACAGTACAGACGCATCATCTGCATCTATCAGTAAGCAGGTTGCATATAATTTATTTTTTCCAACATTAATCGGGTTGCTAAAAGATAGGCCTGAGCCTTGTAACATTTCAGCATTTTACTAAAGGTCGAAATTAAATGGCAATGGCATTCAAACGAAGTTTTAGGTAAAGTGAAGCTCCAGAACAGCGTGATTTTACCTTATCAACGCTTTTCCCTATTTCAGAACAGCCAAAACGACGTGCCTCTGTTGAAGCCCATATCCGGGCCACACGATCGTCTTCAGGTACGTATTTCTTGTAATTAAAAATATCGTCCCTGTGAGGCGTCAATCCTCGGTTTTTTAGTACTAACCTGGTTACTGTGTTCACTCTCATTCAAATACATACTTAGCACGGACTTGATTTGGATTGCTTAATGTATTGCCAATCCTACTTTCAAGACAGACAGATGACAAACTGACACTTAGTGAGCGCGAATGGTTTACATGAATTTTGACTTTGTAGATAGGACGAAACCCAAGAACCCTATCGGTCCGCCCATTCAAAAGCGCATGCAGACTGTTCGCCCAGACTGTAAGTTCTCGAGATCTCATTTATTGAGTATCTCACTTGTTTGTACTTTTGCCGCCTTTAAATAGGTCACCCAGGGAGGCATGCGAAGAATGGCAGTTTGGGTTGGGGAAAATGGGGGAATTGTAGCCGGTGGGCCTATGAAGACCATGAGGGTGCACTTTTTAGGGCAACAGTCAAAGGATAATTGAACTAAAAATATTTCACAACTTATTCTGGCTGTTTATTAATCTAAAATCCAAACTAGTTACAGCCATTTCAGACCAAATCGATTGGTGCAAGAAATGCTTAGTTGAACCTGACCGAATCCTGCTTTACTTTGAGTGCTTCCAAATGGCTACATAATGCAAATGTTCATTAACTCGTAGCGGCTTCGTTAACACTACCTTACAGCCCTGCTAGTTGAGAGCCCATAACAACCCTAGAAGAAAGGCGAGACAGTGGTAACTAATACAACGGTTTTTACATTAGACCACCCAAGTCTTTCATAGCACAGCGCGAGAGAGCATCTCGAACGTCAACTGTAATCGACAATCGTGAATACGCGCCACTCAAGCTCGTTTAATGAAAGTTCACAACAAGCTTGCAGGACACAAAGAGATCGGTCACTAAATCACTTTTAAAATTCCTCATTTCTTAAAACTGTACACTTTTCAAAAAAAATTGCGTAAATTTGACGTGAATATTGTCCTATTTTAGCTGCCAGAGAGTGCATCACTCCAAACAAGGCTTTGACCGGATGGGCCCAGGCTGGTATGTATCACTCAATTGCCATGGTTATTAAAATTCAAACAGTTAAACCTTGGCTAAACATGACTCATGTCATATTTTACTCACATTAGACAAGGATTTGACCTTCCAGAAGGTGAATATCGAGAACAAAGAAGGACCGCAAGCCAGTAAGAAACATTATATCACCTTTTTAATTGTCAAAATACTTTATTAACTATAATTTTATGTCTCTTTCAGGGCCATACACTCCAAAATATGACCCACCTGGTGCTGATGTCATTCAATTTCCATGTAAGTTGAAAACGATGTATTTTAAACTCTCTGTAAAAATTAAAGTTATACTAATAGCAACGATAATAGTACCGTAGGGGACATTTGCTAAAGGTTTTTTTCCGCAAATTTTGTACCTTTAGCGATTGAACCTGAAACTGAAAGGAAATACGAATGCCGCCAGCGTCGAATGGACATGCTAATTTACACAGGTGCATTTTATTTTATTTGCGAACCTCCATTACAAACTCAAGTAATCTTTGCTGAAGATCCCACCAATGTGGTGAATTTGCTATTCACGAAAAGCCTTCTGTGTGCATTAAAAAAAAACAAAATTTTTGGCTGATTTTAATGGTGCTGCCTGGGGCACCATTGGGGACTGAGCGCATTGATATCGTTCTAATCAGTTGTCTTTTTGTAATGAATGCATCAGAGTTGCCGTTTCTCTTGACATTAGTCGCTGTTCTGATGGGCAGCATATTAAAATCTCAACCCCGGGTTATTTATACACCCACCATTTGCCCGATAATAAACTTGTCTAACTTGTAATTATTTTTTTTTCTTTTACAAGGACTCTTCAAAGAACGCTATCCGGTGGGTAATTTCTCAGTTTACTAAATTTCACATTTTTTGCATTATTAATTTATTTAAATGACGTTAATCCAATTTTTAGGCTTTCGGCGACAAAGGAGGTACGTTTAATAATGTGTCTGTGGTTTAAGAAATAAATCAAGCGGAAGCTAGCAGTAATTGGCTAATTTGTGTTTGCAAAACTAAAGATGAAAAGGTGTGGACTTAAGGGCGATCGGAGGCTGTAAGTGTTGAGCACCACTTGCAAGCACGTAACTTCGAGACAAGATGAGCAAATGGAATTTATGTTTAATGTAAATACAGTGATGAATCTCTCGTAGTCACCGAAGTAATGCAAGTACTTGAATTTTTTAGGACAATTTTAAATCAACCGCAAATTAAGTGCTTGCGCTTACCCGCTTTTCACTTTTTAGGGTTTCCGTTTGAAGATGATGGCGAGCCTTATCCTAACACTAGCACTCTGCCGATATCACCGAAATCCTCTGCTAGCAAGTTTTTGAGCGAGATCCGTCTGGAACTGGAGAGTTTCGAAGTACCGGAGAACCGAATAATGAAAGGGCGCATCTGTTTCGATTTAATGGAGCCAATTACAGTCGATTCTATTGAATTCGATATCAACAAGACCCTTGTTATGGTCACCAAAGACGGGAAAGTCATAACAGTAAGATGACTGAGCCATACATTTCTTTTATCGTCTTGCTACCTTCAAGATTAGGAAAAGTTATTAACCTCCATGCATTAGATATCCATCAATGGAGGGTTATGACGCCCTCCTCTCTTATTCACCGTGCAAAATCCAGAAATCGGCTTAAATGGCCATCTCTCAAGGTCTAAAAGGATGACACTATCACATGTTTCGTAAACATAGCAAAAAGGTGGCTGATGGCACACAGAGATGTCTCGACAACAGCAAGTGCTGCAATTCAGCCATTAGGAACAAATCAGAGTTTGTCCATTCCTTCAAATTTACAATTCGAAAGCCCATTCCCAGGTAAAGAACTTGTCAAGGGCCAAACCAATCGCTTGTTCAAACTGGTATATAATTGGGTGTGCATCGTAACTTGTAAACTGTGTTTACTAACAGTTATAGTTAGTGGGACAATGTTCATCCATTCATAGTGAAAACGAATAAGGTAACAATTCTTTGTTAGTAAGGTGATAATCCAGATGTAAATGAATACTTATCTCGATGCAATAATGCGGTCAGACAGCCACATTAGGTCACCATTTGGTGGCTGTAGGCTCCAATTGCAAATATTCAAACCTTAAGCGATCGTCAGACTCAACAAGGCCTCGGATCTCAGGCGTTGTGCTCGCCACAGAAGATAGACCGTAATCATATTGTTGAATAACCAAAGAAGGAGAACGTTGGAGCCCACCTGACTTGCCCCCATCAGAACACCTGAGTGCACAATGTCTTGTGCAAACAAAATATTGTCACCAGCTGGTGTTATACAGTTAGCCAGAAAGAGGAGCGAAGATTGCTCTTGGGGACTTGCGGTGCAGTTGACGGAGGCAAATTAAATTTGATGCTGTCCACGTTTTAAAGACTCCTCTGCTCTCACTTCAAAGTGTCAGTCACGTTTGATTACTTTTCGCATTGATGCACTCCGGAAAATTTCCAGTTTCATAGAGCTGTAATTTTGGATACGGAATTTCTTTTCGCAGATGAAATTACTCGATTTTTCTGTTTACTTAGCCTCGAAAGGACGCAAGTGCTTCTGTGACAAAATTGAAATTACTTCCCAGCCGCCAACCCAAGCCATATATTCCTGAACTAGCGACACCTGAAGAGATCGACGAGAACGAAGGAAAAACTCGCCCGCCGTATGACTTTGTCTTGCCCAACACATACCGGAAGACAGTTGGTCTGAACCTTGACCGAAAATGCATACCATTTGAAATCTACATCCCAGAGAACATCGTCCCCTCCTTCAGTTACGTTGCTCCCAATGGAGGCAGTGTGGTGAATAAGTAAGTCACGTAAAATTGACATTATCACAGAAGCTAGGGCGGCTGACTGGTGTGGGAATGTTTTAACGCCCTTATTGTGGAAATCATGCTGGATGCATGGTTATCTCAATAAGTGTACATCGATCTTAACACAGATGTTGTGGACGTAGTTACTACGTGGTTCTTAAGGTGGATCAGTAAACGTGAAATCGGCTACAGTGGGAATTTTGAAGTGAAAAATTTACAGCCAGACACACGCGTTGTTGTTAATTATTTAAGTCCAGAATCGCCTCGTAATCATCGTAGTCACTTTAAGGAGGAGATTTACTGACTTGAGAAAAAACGTAAAATATGCAGCTTTTAAAAGCAAGCAGTAGTATGCAATGATGCACCATGTCGCGCATAGGTCTGGAGGGACAAATCAATGATAACATGACGTTTCTGTTTCGAAGTCACCAATGGAGGTTTTTCTATAATTTCCTTGCAGCTACTCCGTCGAAGCCACAGTTCGTACATGTGGTTCGACTGAGAGGGTTGGTCTTGTGCCAATTACCGTTCCCGCCTTGGGCAAAGAAAGTGATCCTGGGTACGGTCTTGGGGATGATCTTGAAGTTGTGGTGAGTCATTTGATCTTTTGCGCAAACCGTATGGCATTTCCTTATCACTGGCACCGTGAGTTTTGTTGAAGTGGAAGAGAATGAATGGAACCGTTCGGTTATGCTCTATCACAATGGCCCTAGCTCAATCTTACTTCCATAAGACATCTAACATCCCGAAAGTGTATGTGACTATCACAGTAATCTGCGTCTGATAACAAAAAGATTGTAAGAAGATTAAATAGTGTCCTGTACTACTCTAACTTTTGGCAGTAGTTTTATGTATGGATGTTTTCGTTATATCCAATTAATTAACTCATTAGCATTATCAAACGAAACTGGACAAATATGCACTGGTATGCGCACACGCGTTTGTTTCGGGATCACTAAAGACTACAATTCTTTGGTTTGTTGCAAAACTAGATGCCAAATAGATGCTTTACAAATCAAGAAGGTTTCGACTACGCGGTTGGATGGATCGACGGTGACGCGAATACTCCGAAACCAAAATCTATCTCGGCAAAAGTCATTCAGATAGTCAAATGCTCTGCGATCGGCGCTGATTCATCCGTCACCCATGAATTGGGCTCAGTTAATATGGCCAGCGGCGATAGCAACTCCGTGTTTGATCAGTACAAACTGAACCCAAAGAGCAAGACCGCGAAGGATAATTGGGGCGCCAACGCATCGTCTCAAGACAACACTACCCAGTTCACCACACCCAGTGTCTCAACTGAAGGTTTCACCTGCGATTACATACTTGAGGTAAATGTTCATGATTGTTTGGAAAAAGCACGATTGTCCAATTTGTTACACCGTCCGGCAATTCAACTTTCAAAAATTATGAAATGTTGAGATTTGTGCACTTCATATCGACGGGCAGACTTAAAGGCAAACTTAGTTAAAAAGAAACGTTGCAAGGTAAATTTGCGCAGTTGTGATGGAACCACAAAACAGACTAACGAAACGGCTCTAGACTGCGAAATTGCCAAAGACGATTCATAAAACAGTAAAGATAATAAACAGCGATGAATATCTCCTATCTGTCTCCCTACAGACCCTTTGCCTGCTGCAAACTATGTCACGTTCGAAATTTGAGGCGTGCTAATTTGTGATTGTTGGTCTCAAACTTGGGGGACCTTTACAACAAAGAGCATTCTGTTAACCAAACAAAAGTGGCTATGGTCGCGCTGTTTCACCACAATGGCTTTTTGCACTAATTTCCTGTGCTTGTGGATGACACGTACTTTATGTTTTGCTTCGCGTTTCTATTTTAGGTTGAAGCAGATTCCAAAACCTTCAGTGGAGCTGTCATACTCTGCGACCGACTTAGCAAGAACGACTTACAGCGAAACGATTTAAGTCCCATTTCCAGGAGGAACGACTTCAGACTGAAGCGTTGAGGCGACGAAGTGATGGCAATGACTCTGTGAACTGTGTTCTCAAAAATCCAATCTATTTGCGCTCTAGTTATTTTCGCACTTGTGCCATCTATTTTTTTGCTAATTCTGCACACTACTCATTACAGGTCTAAAATCGTGGATTTGGTGTTTTGTAATCACTAACTGCTCTCATTTTTAGCTCACCACTAAGGGGCAGTTTTTGGGAAAAATTCAGTTCCTATTTAACCCGGTGGGACATGCAAAGATCTCCCAGGCATTTAGTTAAGATTGTGTCAAATGACGGTCCACTGATGCACAAAAATGTTAATTATGTGTAGATTTTATCGAATGAAGTTTGCGTTTTTAAACTACTAAAATAAATTGGATTATTCATTTGACAATAAAGAGAGGACTTTTAAAAGCAGACAAAATAGAAGTTGGCTCATTAATTAGTCCCGAATCGTGGGGATTTCTGCAAAAGTCATTAATTTAAACAAGATTTATTTGCCAAAGGCTAACAGGATACACATGTCACGTTACTACACACGTCCACGTTTGGAGATTTGGCCCACACTCCATTGAAAGCCAAGAGTACTACTTAGATCTAAAATGAGTAGAATTGCGTCACTGCAAGACACCTTGAATATGGAATGTTGTGATTATGAGTCAAACAAAGAGTTGTTCGTGACTTGAGGGTCTAAGATCATTTCCTCATTAGGCTAACAGTGGTAGCAGTCTAATCGCAGTGCTACGACGGTGACACTAATTTAACGTGTAGAGATAACATCCAATGTATTTAATCATATTGGACAATAGGAAGGATGGTAAACCCCTTCTTAAGGGAAGAAATGATAGACAGCATTACTTCAAGACACTGCTTTGGGAATGCAGGACACTGCACTCTCAATACATCATTAATAAAATCCTTTCTTGGTACATTTAAATAAGTAGCAAGACTCAGAATTAAAAGAAAGAGTAACGGCGCCTTCAAGAGTAATTCATTAGGGATATTCTCAATAAACGCAACCTAATAGCACAAATGGGAAGTGAGAACTCTTGGAATCATAAGAGGTAAGTAACATGCTACGTCGAGTGAAAACACTCGGTATTCGTGGGCTTGATTGCCCTTTTAAACAAATATGTCCTTTTGTGGTTGTTTTGCAAAGGAAAGAAGAGAGCGATGTGCTCTTCTGATAACAAATATATTCAAAATCCAATGATATTTAATTAAACTCAGTGGACATGATAATTTTTTTGCACGTGATGGAATAAGGGCTATCAGAGTGTATCCTGCTATCAACCCAGTGCAAGGCTTGTGTGTAACTCCATGCTGATTCAGGAGCATCAACTCAACCGTCACATACTACTACACGCAGCACTCTTTTTACACCTAACTGTCAGTCATAACAAGGTTAAGCTAACTAGTAAATGTTAGTCTCCCCCAATCTGATGTACATCGTCCTGGGTATTCGTGTAGAGCAAGCAAGCTAATACGATGCAGTAGCTCCAGTGTGGTTCCAGATGGCGTCGGATAAAAAACGATAAAAACTTCATCCGATTTCTTCAACTCACATTGACTCATTTTTACCCATCAATTGACGACCACTATGTAGTGCTTTCATTTAAACTTCATCATTAACAGAATATATGGCGGCTTCGTTTTTTGGTTTTTTAGGTAGAATTCGAAGGAAATAAACATTGAATTCCAGCATTTAGGAGAGAACACACGTTGAAGGTTGTGTCATTGTATCAGAAAATTCCTGATTCCGAACAAAACAGTCCTTGTCACCATAAGCATTGATTGCTCTAAACGCCAGTTTCTTAACGGCCTGAGGAGAAAAAATGTCGAAGGTTTCAGGACTTCCGTAAGGCGAATTATTCAATCGGAAAGTTAAGAGAATACAGGGCTAAATTGTAGTAAGCGTCGCATTGATTTGATTTTGACACTTGAGACTCTTGAGCGTCAGGAAGCGATGAGCCAGTTTAGTCCTGCGATGGTCTGTTCCGCACAAGGAACAATAATTCGTTCGCCTCCATCGCCTAATTAACATAAACAGTGACATGTCCATTTTTATTACCGATTTACTTGCAGCGAACATTTTTTATCACTACAGAGCCCTTCGATACTTGGCGACCAAAATATGTTATCAACTGGGGGGGGGGGGCTGTTAGTCAACATTAACTGAGGGCATGATGGGAGTCCATGCGAAAAAGTCATGTTTCTTGCTATGAATGCATTTGTCGTCATTACCATTTCGATTAATGATACAGCAGTAACTTTCACCTTTCCGACAGTGCAGAAAGTGTGAAAACGGCCCAACCACGACTTCGTCGTAGTGTACGGTAAACAAAGTCAAATCCAATTGTGCGGAGTTGCTTCTCAAAATCAGGACGTGCAAGAGTCTCCAGTGTCGGGAAGCAGTAGGCTGATTTGGTCTCCGCAAACTGCATCTTCTTGCCGTACTGTTCACTTAGTGCAAC
>UXSR01005693.1:4028-38386 GCA_900604375.1 Mesocestoides corti
TTGAGACGTTTGAGCAGGGTGGCGGACACCCGGGGCTTCGGTTTGGTCGCCGCAGCCGACGCCGCCTTCCCGCCGGCCGTCTCGTCGGGTTTCTTATTCTTAGCCAACAACTGACCCGGTTTGAGACAGACGCAGCAGATGAATCGGGCGCGTGTCTGCTGCACCTGGGTCTGCGAGGTGAGCACTTCGAACGCGAAGACATCGTCTTTCGGCAGGGTTCGCGGCTGGAAGAAGAAGAAGAAGAACATGCAGACTTCCACATTCAAATCAACTCATTTCATGCGACTTATCACTAGACACCGACTAAAGGCAAAAACCAGAACGGTAGGAACGAGTCTAGAAACAAAATCTACGCCTCTGAGGAGTTGGGCTCGCAGATTCATGAGATACCACTGGACATTTTATTCAACCTTACTACTAGACGTGATAACGAATTTTGCTAAACAGAAACTTTGCAAGTCTACTAACTCATAATCACGGGAAAAACTACCACCCGTTGTACTAAATACCCACCTCGGGATTGGTTCTTAAAGAAAAATCAATTGAACACTTTGAAGTGAACCGTATTTACGCGACTACGTGGGAAATGAGGCAAAAACATGGCGTCGAAATACGTGGATAGACGTACTAGATGAGTTTAAATCCTAATTCTGCTCTGTGTTGAGTAAAATTGGACAATTATGGGCATGTAATCATTTACTTTCATAAATGAGTGAAAATTTAATGTAACGACAAAGTTAATTTAAAAAAAATTGGTTTAAAGTAACGAAATAATGCTCTACACAAAGAGAGCTTACGTGATATTTCGCTGGAACAGCATACTGCTTAGTGGGCTCAGGGCGTTTCCTTTTGAATGGAAAGATATATTCGGGCGTTTCGCGGTTACTAGCTGAGTAGAAACAAAAACAGCGAGTGTGAATTTTTGCAAATTAAAAAAAAAACCCACAAGAAAAAAGGTGGCCTATTTACCTCCGACGCTTCCTTTTAACTTCGCAAGTTGCTCCTTGCGTTTTTTGTCGTCGAATTTCCACTTAACCTGGAGACGAGGCAGATCTATACCGAGAAAGCGAAACCGCGCGTGCAATGATTTGACTGGAATGTTCGAGGCCGCTTCCACCTGGTCCCTAGCAGCGTGCCAATTATCTTCGTACCTCGGAGGAATACAAAATTGAGCTAGAGCTTGCCCCTTGTTCTTGGCATTACCCAAAACAGATCGCATGAACGCCTCGAAGGCAGCCCGACCGAGAAACGGGCGGAGGTTTTTCTGGGACACGAGGGGGGAGCATTCGGGTGTTAGTTGGTGCGGAGGGCAGACTAGAACCACGCGATAGTAGCACACTTCAGTGCT
Organism: Mesocestoides corti; assembly: GCA_900604375.1. Lineage (NCBI taxonomy): Eukaryota > Metazoa > Platyhelminthes > Cestoda > Cyclophyllidea > Mesocestoididae > Mesocestoides > Mesocestoides corti. The sequence continues at coordinate 5,377 of UXSR01005693.1, forward strand.
GTCCTTGCTCCTTCGCTTGATCGGTCTGCCTGCGATGATCCCTGCCCACCAGGGCACTTGGTACTTCTGCGGCAGAAGGGCCCAAACGAGCGCGCCGGGAAGAAGACTGGTGGCGCTAACGCGCAATTTACTAAGTACAACCCGCTGTTTAGAGGCTGCATTCACCGATGTGCGCATGCAGCCACCGAAACGGTACTTTGAGGCGATGGCTTTCGCCAACTTTTGCTGGTGGTATGCGTCGCTCCGGGCGGACTGATCGTTGTCGTCAAAATCGTCGTCGTCCGGAGTGAGTGAGAAAAGTCGCTTTTTTGAAGCACCTTGGGAGCGAACCACCTCCTCTGAGGCGTTATCTGGACGCTCGACGTCAGAGGACGGGGAACTGATCCAAAACAAACTATCCTCAGAATCACTTGACATAATAGTCCAAATTTCACCATCCCAACCAACTCGCAGAGGAGGCACCTGCGGTGTAGAGGATGATTCAACTTCTTCTAGTTTGATTTTTACATTCACGCTTGTTTCGATACCAGTTAAGTTAACAGGTTTTTGGTCCACGAGGGAAAACGCCGCAGCATCGGTATCCATGTTTAGCTTGACATTAAAGCATTCTAAAACGACAATGAATCTGACATAAGACATGGATACAGCGCAAGAACCTGCGTTTTTAGTACAGCCCAGATGACTAGCACCATAGCGAAATCTGACCTAATTAACTAAGCGAGACGTGTGCCAGTAGTTAGTGAATACTGTCAATGGATAGACAAATAAACCTCTACCCAACCCCCAAGCACATCTCCAAATAAGCGGAAAACGATGACACCAAAGTGAATAATCAAAAGGCTAAGTTTGTTAACAATATTTATTAGTAACATCAGAACTACATTTTTGATGCAGCAATTTCAGGAAGCACAAATGCCCTACCTTGTTTCTGAAATTCGGCCCTGGAGCAAAAAATAACTAAAAGAACTGACTACCTGAGAAGTGTCGAAAACTCATCTTCTACAATATCATCGTCCCAATTATCTCCCCATAGGGATACTTCGCCCTGATCTATACACAATCCTGTCGCACAATCTAAGTTATGGGGGCTAGTAAGCCGAAATAAGGAAAAACCATCTGCGGGGAATTCTTCGAAGTCATCATCTTCTTCAAGAATTCCCAAATCAAGCGGAGGCTTAGTCTTTTTAGAACTGTCGCCTTCTACGGGAAGCGCTGCCATCTATTCGTCTGAGAACAACCTGAAGACTTCAACTGCGATTCAGCCGCCAATTAATTCAAATCATGTCAACAAAAACCACGAAGAAAATATTTAAGGGCAAGCAAAGCGTTTCAGTATGATTTTGTTTATGCTATCCTTTCTATAACAGTTTTTCGTTCACCTTCACGGTTAGGTACAAACATTTCGACCAAATGACCCTGAAGCAAACATAAATGTAGGGCCTAAACTTTTCGCCCAGGTTATGGAAAGCCCTCATGTTTTATCAACGTAGGTTCAATAATATAGCCTCCTTCAAAAGGCAGTACGGAGAACTAAAAAAAATACGATCTCAAATAATATGAATGCGTTAAATAATGAAGGTTAAGAATTTAAACAGTTGCCTCCTAATTTGATTGTGTGTGCTTTTGAATGGACTGTTTACAAAACCCTCAAGTTCTATTACACGTGCAACCATTTACAGTCACAACTCTGAAATCTTCTGACGAACGTCATAACAGTGGTGTACAGGTTCATTTATCGTAAAGAAATTTTTTCCATTAAAATAATCGTCGACATTGCATAATTCCGGTCAGCCCTATAACCATACGTTTATATACCATTGGCAACATATACGTAGCTGTGGTACTAAGAGCAAGCCACTTGTCATCGTTGGCTTGTAAAAACATTTGAAAACCATTTAGTTTTGTGTTCCTCAGGAAGGAACGGTAAATACAGGAAGTGAGCGACTCACCGTGGCAAAATCTTATCATGATCCACCTTAACTTGCATTCCATGGCATCAGTATAAGGCCTCATTACCTTAAAAATTTAGGACTACAAATTGTGTCACTTGTTGATTTTTGAGCCCATTATCATTAAAAACGGCTAAATTCTTTTACATGGGGGATTGTATGTCGGTAAGAAACTTAGTATGCATTCGATTTATAACGACCACTATGAATTGTGTCCGTTTATGAATTACCTGCATCATAAATAATTTAACTAAAATCTGCGTGTTTTTACGACATTAAAGTGTGGATTTATGGTAACTACCTCCATAGCTGTAGCTAAAATCAATCTCAATTAGCTTCAAAGAGCATATAAATTTTTTCCCGTTAATTTGAATCATCTAATGAATTGATCCACAATGTTGTATATTATGAGGGTTTGGATAAATGCCATTCATGCCACTACATTACAAGTCAAAAAAGGAGGTAAGCTGCAATAGCAGGGGATTCTTTCAGATGCAACCAACGGATCGTCCACTTGAACGCTGTCCAAAGAAGTTTATATCACTCAAGTTGGTTTGGGGCTTACCCAATTATCCTATTGGCTCCCATAGTTAGTGCATAACCGTGTTTTCTGGTGCCGTATATGAAACGCTCATGTTGACTGCACACACAATGTTGTTTTTTCTTGAATGTGTTTAAAATACGACGAAATACCATCTCATGTTTTCACACTATAATGACTAATACCAGTTTATAGTAGTTCACTGGTCAATTCGTAGCTCCATCAATATACTAGTTGGATTATTTTTACTTTCGGCTAAAATCCACTATTTTTATTTTTGTGAATATGATAAATTGCTTACTAATCAGCTACGTTATTCACCGAATCTGTGAAAGTTTTCTAGGTGGAATTTAGACAGGCAACGCGTGAAAGCTTCATGTAAGAAAAAGGTGTATCAATTCGTAGACTTTGTGTCTTTGATTTGTCTAGCCACGACCTTTAGTCAATTTCTTTAATGCATTAATGAGAGGTGACATCCAATGCAATGTTTACTCAATTGCGTCTGGTTTGATTAATTAGATAAGACGCCACATGTCCATTCGCACGTCATATGCTACAAAATAAATGGTGTGGTTAACAGAGTCAACGAACTAATATGGGTTGATTATTATCCTAAAATTGAATATGCTGTCAGGTGCATCACGTCAAGGCCATTAAATGTTAAAGACCCCGAAATGTGGTCGTGAAAATGCAGAAGCCACTGAGTTGAATTTGGCTACTTAAGTACCTAAAATCACAAGTGGAAAACCATAGATGTGCGAGTGAGTGAGCTTGCAAGATTAATATGTTCATGATCAATATCATGCTCAAACAAGTTTACGTCCAAATACTGTATGGTCAGAATAAATCAAAAAATATCTGGGATGTACGTCTTATTTAAGTGCATATTGGCACCTAAGGCTGAACTAAGGGCCAGTGTTCCACAGATTGCAACAACCAGATTAACGGGCGAGAATCAAAGCGATTCACTATAAGATGTTGACAACATGGGGTTGACGTTTTTTTAACAACAACTCGAAACTACGATAACCTTTTTGAATGCTAAAGCAAAATTCAAGTAAGGGAACATGGGACTAAAAGTATGTATGAGCTGTACTAAATGCCACCAAATCCAAATTTACAAAATTGAACAAAGAGAATAGTGCAATACTTAACCACTATATTATGTTTGATTATTTTATAAAATTATAATTTTTCATCCCCACAAAATTGATTTGAAAAAAAAAATACATAACTCTCGCGTGAAAGTGGCACAAACCGCGTGGATTTGTAACCAATGCGAATGTTGTTTCCCAAGTCCAGTAATCATGTAATATTCCAATCGCTTACTTCGCAACACAATTTTAGGAGAGACGTTCGCGTCGGACAGAAATGCCGTTAAAATTCAAGACCGAACGCAGATTAATTATCATCGAATTTGAATTTCTCGCACATTTTGGAGATCAAAAAATGTGGAAACGAATGAATTTTTGCTTGAAACAAGCTATTAGTTAGACAACAAAGGTGGTCAGAAATCTTATGATAGCTGACGTTTCGTAAGTGCTCAAATGTTGAGGGACAATACCAGTCAAAACTTTAATGCAACACTGTTTTACTTTTGAATATGATTTTCTTTTAAATTTTCAAATGTTATCTATATGGTTTATTTTAACTGTGTTTACTTTTTAACACAAAATATAGGCTGATGAACAAATGGTTGTTTTAATTCACTGGGTTGGTACAACTCACTTTACGTAGAGTAGCCGTAATTTTTGGTTAATTTGAGCTCGAGTTTCAAGAATGAGTTTCCGCCGTCAACCTATGGATAGAGTCAACCCCAGATACGTCCCTCCAAGTCGTCATACGATTTTTATCCGTGGTCTTCCTGGTTCGACAAACGTGGACTCTGTTAAGTAGGATACTAGCTTTGTTTACACTCTCGAAGGAATCACTTTTCAGAAGAGTCAAAGTCGAAGTGTACTGTAGAATTCTTTTCGACGTCTGAGGACAAAGTCCGGTTTTCCGTTGCTATTCGGTTTAAGAGTCATGAAACTGCCAGAGAAATGCTTGAGAAGTAACAAAATTCATTGTTTATATTGGTTGTAGGTATAATGGGAAGGAACTAATGGGGCATCCAGTTGAAGTTACTTGGTTTAAAGACTTAAAAAAGGCCAGGGCACGTGGTATGTCCCAGTTTCTTGTTCACTTAGGTTTAGTTTACGAGGAACAACGTCATAATCGGTTCCGCAATATTCGAGGGGGGTTTAGAGGCTCTCATAGAGGATTCTCCGATAGGCGAGGTCGTGGCTTCTCACCTAATCGCACTCGAGATCGGTCATACTCTGGAGGTGCTCCTGTTGGGCGAAGAATAAGCGGTCGTCCATCCGTTTCTTCGCATTCTTCTTCAAGATCGCGTTCTGGTTCCCAATCAGTCTCCCCCAAAAGGCATGTTTATAAGTTTAATAATATTAATTACTCATTATCCTTTAGGAGGCGACTAACCCGTGAATTGGGGAATGGTTCTGCTCAGGGTGAAGAAAACTTCACCAGAATGTCACAGAGAAGGTCGAGAAAGTCTCAAAGCGTATCATCCTCTCGTTCAGGTTCTTCCTCACACTCCATATCAAACCGTTCATTGTCTAATCGAAATAAGTTAAGCAATCGTCGCGGATCTTTTCCCGATCGTGGTCCTGCTGTCCCGACCTCCAGTCATGGTCTCAATTCTCCCATCAACTCTCGTTCGAGTAGGTTTGACGTTGATCGACGAAATCTAATTCTTCCCACATAATCATAAATTGTGTCATTTTTCAAGGCTTTTCAAATGCACCAGCTCCCACTGCGACTGTTGAAAATGAAGGAAGTGGTTTGTTGAGTGGTCTCATTCAGTTGAAATCAAAGCGTTTGCAATCGCAAGCATCACAACGCCTTGATTCCTCGTCCCACAGCAATTCGGCCACTTCTCGTTCCTCCACCAGGTCGCCGTCGCCTAAACGGCGTCATCAACGGCAAAAACACAACTCTCCTCTCTCATCTGGTCTCTTTACGAAGGAATCGAAAAGTCCTTCGCCTGCTAAGGAGTAAGCTACAAAGCTTTATTTGTTAGTATTCCTGACCCCCTGTATGCTTATACTTGTAGTCTTATGCAAAAGGTCGAGTTAACTTGCTTGTCAGCTGACTATCTAGAAATAGAAACTAAACAAGCCTCTTTATTGATTGTGCCATTGGCTTCAAATCTTCGATCAATTTGTTTAGAACTATGCAACCTACCCTCAGTGGAAACAACTGGCGACCCGTGAGTTACTATGAGGAACCTCAACAAAAACAGCCCGCTGCTAATTCTCTTTTTGCTGCCTACGGTGGAAAACCGGCGCCTGGGAGTGGCAAAATTGTTCTCTCTCCACTTAACTCCGAGAGGAAGGCGGTTGATATGGATATCGCAAAAAGCAACAGCAATAGTCCCAGGCACCTTAACGCCAGTCCACCTGCTATCGAAAAGCCCAAAACTAAAACACAGAATAAATCGTGGGAGGAATTTGTCGATCAGCACGAGAAGGCCCATTCAGGTAGGTCTTTCGTTGGTGCCGCCTGCTGGGTAAAGCATTTCAATTTTCTCCACATTCTGAAGTTAGATTATTTGCGGAAGGCTTTGCATTACTATTAAGCGACTGTTTGATGCAAATGCTTAATTTGCTTTATCTGTTTTATGTAGATAAATCACCTGTGGAAAACACAACCTCAGTTAAAGATAAGTATGCTCTAATTCAAGAAAAGAAGGCTGCTATTGAAGAGGTAATTGTTTACTCTTTCGTTTAAACCTATTGTGTAGGAGTATAAAAGGGATTGTGAAACATTTGCCACTGTTGTCAGGACTCTCATCAGGTTAGCTATGCGTGTATTTGCTTTTTCCTCTGTCTCTTAAATGCTTTAAATGATGCGATATGGACCCCTATGCTAACTCGTCGTATACTCCACTGCACTCTTTTTTAGCCTGTTTTCACTGACAAGGATTGGAGTTATTGTCCCCTACCTGTTACTCTTTATTATCAAGAGAATCCCAGCTCTCCTAACACGTGGTTACTATTGTCTTTGTCGGGCACGTTGCTACTCCTACTACTACTACTACTACCGTGTTTACATTAACAATCTATTTATAAAACACAGTGGATAATCAATTTATGCTGCGCCAAATTTGGCCAATTTTTGTGTTAACGAGAACAAGCGAAGTTTGCCAGAGCATTTTGCGATTGTTGTGCCATTAATGGATGTGTCATTAGGCACAGGCTACTTTAATTGTTGGGCAAGTAAGTTCGCACGCGTTTCTTCTGTTACTAGGTGCGTTTTTAGTTACCGTGCAATTTCTCCGTAGCGTTTCCCTCAATTTTCGATTTTAGCAAAGACAGTGAATTGGAGGAACGGTTGTTGCCGTTGTTGAAGAAAATCTTGCACGAACGCGGCCAACGCTGCATCGAGGACTTGCGAGCCTACATAGAAGGCACTGAGGCTGCTGATAAATCTGAAACGGCGACGTAAAGGTCACCTGGAATCTAATCGATCGTTTTTTATCACCTCGAATTTCGCTATCACTTTGCCATGTTTTTATCCACACATAACTATGACAATAAATGTACAGCCATGGTAATGTGCAGATGTGTCTTCTCGTTTGTAAAGTACTATTCCAGAAGGCAATGTCAATGAAATGGCGAATATGGTTTCCTCGTGTATGGGGTTGGTGAATGTCTCTGGGGTAAGTTGTCAGCTTCAAGAAGTCGCAATCCCGAGCCTATTGGTGTTGTGTTTTGGTTGTTTGGGGGTTGTAACCAGGCCACGTCCACGCCGTTCCTACCATGTGAGGCGTCATTGGGTATGGGGCTCGCTTTACCAAAGATTCGCTTTGGTTTGACAACCAAACACAGTGTCTTTTTAGTGTGATGCACGTTAGGTTGGTTTTGGTGAAGTGGAAATGGAAGCGCCAGCGTGTTAAGTATGTCGACCTGCGGACGCATTTGATAGGCTACACCGGCACTTGGGAGGACAAGGTGGCGCAAGCAACCGACTATTACCAGGCTAAACTTTGATGTGTGTGGCACGCAACTGTGTGTTAATAATCGTGTACAACTAATGAAGTTTGTTGATTAAGCAGTCTGGGTGAAACTGCTGTATGGACTGAGTAGCGGGGGGGAGGGGTGGAAGTAATGTGCATGATGTATTCGGAGACTGTCTTGCGTAGCTGATTTTGACGTGAAAAGAGAAAATCGGGTTAGTGAACGTGAATCAAGAATATTTACTACGTGTTTGAGATCGTACCATGGAAAATTTGGCAGAGAACGTGACTTCTCAGAAACTGAAGCAATGAATAAGAGTTTTATTTAAACTTTAACTAAACACAGATATTGCACAGCAAAGAAGCTACGGCAATGATTTTCCTTCAAAATATCTTCCGACATGACCATTTCGGCCTTATGTAAAAAACTCCAACATATCTTCCCAGTTTTGTGAGCTAAAAGCCAAACAATTTGAGCCAAAAATGAGAGTAAGCTCAACTTATGCACTCTTAAAAACTCAAATAACACTAAAATATGAATTGGTCGTAGTCTTCTGATGAGGCCATAATTTAATGTAATTTCAATTTTTTTGATAAACAGGAACCCATAGAGCTTATCTACACCACAGAGAGCCGTCCCAAATCTGAGGTAGTTGCAGTGAGCAAAGACCATAATCATAAAATAAATAATAAATATATTGAGGAAAATAGGTAAAAAGAAGGAAGTGAAGACTCAACAGATTATTGAGTTGCCAAGATTGGTGTTATAATACGTGTTTGTTTCTGCACATCCACAGAGGACCAGTATCAAATGTATGGGGTAAGAGGGCAGTTCACGGGCTTTAAAAAAAAAGAATGAATGCGTGTTCTATTAGTGCATCGGTAAATAAGGAGATGGACAATTATTAAATGCCTGTTTGCGTAGACAGTTGTGATGATCTGGAGTCAATGTGATTCACCGTAGCCAAAATGGCATTAACGTGGTTCACGAATATGACGTAGGAATTAATTTTAACAATGTTGCCATATCGAAGAGCAGCGCTACCAAAACATAAACTATATTTTCAGCAAAGAATATAATAAGGTTTGGGAGGGAGTGACGGCTAGGTGAAAGAGGACGGAAATAACTAAAACGTACAATTAACAAGCAGATCCAAGCAAATCACATTTGACGAAGTGATTCTAGTATGAAATGAAAAATAATTATATGACAAGATTTTTTATGCCTCAAAACACCAAATGTTCTACAAACAAAATATAAAAATATGGTGTGAACAAAAGTTAATTTTTAAAGGTAAAAACTACAATTTAACTTTGGATTTGCAAAAAAATAAGCGAGTAAATTGTATTTTACTATCTTTTAAACAATCATTTTACTATTAAAAATATAAGTTTTGTTTTAATCCATTTTTAGTACATACTCCAAGCGGTTTTACGTTTGAAAGATGACCTTGTGACTCGTACTGCTGTCTGCGCAAGCCGGTCAAGACTTTTCTTTGTCTTTTCCTTCCCTTCTACAATCTCGCTTTTTTAAGGCACGCATGTGGCCAGAGGACAACTCTGACTCTACTCACGGCACCCCTTTGTCTCCCCCAGCTCTAAATGTCCCTATGCTCTGGTCTTGTGAATTTGCATGCGGCAATCTGGAATTCATCCGGTTCTTCCTTTTATTCTTCCATCTTATGCCTAGTAGCTAACCCTGATGGTGTGGCTATCTAAAAGAATCGGACTTACAATTATCTACTTATTTAGGTCTCCGCTCGTTAGGCGCGTTACAAACTTATGGCGTTGCCCAATTTGTTGTAGATTACAGGATCCCTAGTATGAAGAAGACTGGTGCAACAGAATAGGCTTTATTGACCAGTCACAAGCCAGAACAAAACGTCAGACAACGTCGATCTAAGCCCCCCACGCTGCCTACGCCGCCCATTATATACCGCTTCTCATACGTGTAGGCTGGATATCTTCCCGCATACTATTGGAACGCAAAGAGACAGAGGATTGGTTGAGGCCAGCGTGGTCCAATATGTCTTAACCTTGTATCGTTGCCGAACCGCCGGTTGGCGTGAAATTTGGCCCATGGGTCGTCCTTCGTTGTGGCTTGTTCCAGCGAGGGGCAGGACGAGTTAGTGCCAGCGGAGAGAACGGAGAATAACCGTCCAACGCAGGATTCTCCGATAGAGCCTTCTCCACATCACCAAGTAGGAGCTTTAGCAACCTAACATGGTGCTTGTATGTCTCTCGCAGCAACCCTCTCAGGATGAGCGCAAACGCCACATTCTCGGGGCCCACCTCATCAAACGCCTTCTGCACGAGACTGCATATTTCAGTCGTGTAATCCAGGAAACTTTCTCCGGGGCGGTATGAACGATCCCCAAGCCTGTCCAGACACTCATCTGAGCTGTTAGTAAGCATTTTTAACAACCTTTTTCTGAGTTCTTATTACGGGGCATCCGTACGACAGCTGTGCCGTTCCGCTCTGAATTTGGCTCTTTCAGGCAGTTTTCTCAGGAGTCTGCGTGCTCTGGTTTGAGAGGCGATACTGCTCAATAAGTCTTCCATGTCGTCTAGCTGGCCCTCAATATTATCACCTAGTTCAAAGTGAGGTGGCTTCAGGAGTGCATCTATCCCATGTCCGAAAGTTCTGTTCGTCTCCGAGAGTTTGAGGTCAAATGACGTCTTCACGACATTTCCGCTACCACCATTTATATATTTCGGACCCATAATGAGAACAAGGCTGAGAGTTAGAAGGGACGGCTTTATTGGATGCAGATAAAAACTGCAGTCTGGGTAGCGTCAAAGGAAAAAAGGATTTTTATGCAGCATCGGCACGATCGTCCTGCTCTCGCGTTGATCCGCTCCTGGACGCTCCAATGGAGACACAATGCCGCCGTGAAGCTGGAAGTCGACTCACGGCTGACACCAAGATGGCGACTGCCTTGGTGTACCGCTACAGCTACATCTTTTTCTTGAGAGTTCTGTCATTGTGCGGACATTCTTGACTAGGTGGTTTGGCTTCATTTACCTTCGTGTTGTTCATATTCTTATCAGCATTTCCCTCCCTTATGTTGTTGCACCGACACTAACGTTACCTATCTCTGACTCATATGCATGAACAACTTCCTGGCCTGGTTCATGAAATTTAAAATCCACACGATTCAATCCATCGACTTCCATTTGTACCCACAGTCTGTATTTATAGTTTGCGTTAACCGTTTCAATTTCGTGGGTTAGAAAGCCTGTGCCTTTGAAAACTTTACCGGCATCTACGTACAGCCTCACTTTTGTAATAAATTTCGGGACCTTGAGTGTTATTCTTCGCAAAGCTAACATGTACCTATAGCCGCCCATGATCATTAAAATACCAGTTCTCAGTCGCACCATTGACTGCTTTCCTATTTATGAGTTATACCTGACTAAATAAAACTAAAATCCTCAATTGGCTTGTTTGTCTAGTAAAAAATAATAATTTTAGCGTTTTAGGATATTGCTAAAGGTGGACCAAATATATACGCAGTTATTAAACTTGAAGAATTTGCTCGTGAAGCGACACGATCCTTTAAGATCAAGGCAAGCTGATTTGACGACATTTTACGATGAAAATGGAACGCGATTTGAGAGAGGGGTGAACGGGTTTTCACTGTCACCGAAACTTAATCAAAATTTCTTATGACATTGTTTAATTTTCTGTCAGAATCCTGGGGATGGAGTCTATGGGTAGCGGTTACCTCGGTTAAGTCCATCCGAATGCAGTGAAGCGTCCGCGTGCCTAAGCAACTTAGCGTCTCTGCATGAACACAATAGGGAGGTACATTGGCATTGTGGATGCGTTAGCCTCCAGGCCCGTTCATTTACACCGACAACAACACTGGCCGAAACACAAAACTTAAACCAACTTCGTGAAAAGTGGCTTGGAGTAGCTGGGATAGATTTCCGGACTCTACCATAGTTCATTGATAAGCGTGATGAAATGTGGGCTTGGCCAGCGATACTTTATTCAATAAACGACATCAGTTTGTTAGCTCGTTCTTTCGCAGCCGCATATTCCTCCGATAGGGGATCGTAAAGGGGATTTCGGCATTGCAGGAGCACTGCCTCCTCCTCTCCAGTCTGTGACAAGTCCTCAAGGAATTCAAACTCTGCAATCATGGCCTGGATGTGCTCCATCTTCTCCGAGAGATTTGACCACTGCTGTTGAGGTGTAGGCTCTCCAGACTGAACCGACGGCTGGTTTTCTTCACCTCGACTGGAATCCCCGCAGGGCTCGTCGGATTTCAATGGAGCACAGCCACACACCTCATCCCTCACAAACGCCTCCACCTCCAGCTCTGGCCGTGTCCGGCCCAACTCGAGAAGCACAGCCAGGGCAAATTGGCTCGGTGGGTGCGTGAGACAGAGATCTGTTTGAAACCAAGTGTGTATGATCTCGTAACCCTCTGCCTTCAGTGTTGCCACGAGACTGGCTGCATCTTCCACTGGTTTTTGCCCTCGCCTTTCGCGAAGAGCGTTCTGGTAAGCCACCAAGTCGACAATCAACCCACAGAGCGGTCGATAGGGAGTGTGAATCCAGAGGTCGTACTGCAATTTCTCCATCAGGAAAAGCTCCGAATTGACTATGAAGTCGCTGTAGCGCTCGCGATTGCGTGGAATGTGAGATGTGAAGGTTTGCAGACCAAGGGGAAAGTCGGCAGCTTTGCAAGCCAAGTACAGGGCTGTGAGCATCATCTCGCGGGGAAAGTAGTCCATTACAGAGTTGTTTAGATAGAAGCGTTTAAAGTATGTCGCTGCGAAACCGAATACCTGCGAAAATAATTGAGAGCGATTTGAATTAACTAGCCCCTATTTTCAAAGTACTGGCAAATTTGACAGCGCCTAGTACATCCAGAACGTCGACATACGTTACGATGGATTAGTCTGCAGCAACCCCAAATTAAACAAGAACATCAGTGTAAATAACCTCTTAGACACGATAACAAACAGCAGAGTTAATGAGCCAAGCAATGTTAGCCTTCTCCATTATTTCAAAGGCTGCAGTTACCCGAAATCGATGAACCAATGGGGAATGACCAAGACTGAAAGACCGATTCCAGGGTAGGAACCGACATGAAGGATTTGTAAGGCCTCACAACTCACATGGACTTACATCCGGCGGGAGCTTGGGTTCCTCAAACTTGTGAAATAACTCCTTCATAATGAGGATGTAGCGTTTCACGATGATCAATTCATCCTCAGCAGTGAGAAGCAGGGGCTCTGCCTCCGCATTGCTCACTCCTCCTTGACTAGCATCAGCGTTTGCCTTAGTTACGGGCGCCAGGCGCTTTCGCGCGGCTGCATTGCACTCCTGGCGCTGATTGGCCAATTCATCAGTTGTGAACCGCCAGTTGTACAGCTGAGTACTAGTCACATAAGCCTTGAAAAAAAAAACAAAAAAACGTACACCCAACACGTGGAATGTCACATTTGGAACCTGCCACACATCGACCGACACATAAAAAACACTTGAACCATTGTAAGTTTTGTAGGCGCGCTACCTGGCTTTGGCAAAACGTAATCCCTCATTGTCGTTATTGTGGCCGTCCACTAACAGTGAACCATCTGTACAATCAGAAAAAATACAATAACATAAAGCTCTGGGACCTTGAGGTTCGGCTACAACAAACAATACTATCCATCAACCGTTTTATGAGTTTGTCCGAGAGTTACCTTCCAAAACTGATAATCTTTATGCTATGAGCTGATCATAAGTCAACGACAGTTAGGGGTCATTTAGAAGCGGGAAACAATGTTTGGAAGAAAATAAAGGGATATGCGGAACTTTTTTCCAAATTGACTAACAGCGAAGCTCTACAGCGATGAGCCCTATCAAGGTGACTTCGAATTTACCTGATACCGTTGAACCTAGCTCATCTTGGAACGTTGCTGATGACAACGCAAGCTATACTGATCCTTTGAAAGGACTCGATCATTAACGCGATGACATTACCAGTACCACAGATTTAGGTAGATTTTAATGCAAATGTTGACATCGATTATACTGAAAAACCAGGAGCTTAGAATGATGAAAGTAGGGATTGCGAACGGCGCAGCATCCACACACACTTAAAAGATCGGTTACGTGCATGAACAAGTTTTTATTACAACGCACAAGGTAAAGAAGGCAATGGGTACATATGCGTCAGACAACATGTCTATTCTTCATCCATTGGGACTGGAGCAACTGGTTGGGGTTCGGCAGAATGGTCAGATACTTCTGAAGGAACAGATGTAGCTAAACCGGCCAGGTAGGGTTCGATATCTTCCTCTTTGAGGATTGTGAAATCCCTTCCCTTACCGACAACAGCCAAAGCACAATTCTAAAGAAAAAAATCAGTATGTCGCATTTAAGGTTTCCAAATCAAAACCACAAAATTGGTCGTGCCAAAATATTAAATTAGTGTTTTCATTATACTTGGTAAATTATCAACTATTCTGGTCGAAAAAAAACTAGAAAAATGTAGTCAGAAACAAGTTGGCAATTAAGTACAAAAGGTATGCTATGACCGAATAATATAATATACTAAACGATTCAATGACAAAATATCTAGTGTTAGAGTTAGGTATCCCTGCTTTTCTTGATTGCCACAAGATAGCATAAGGAACGAACAATTGCAGACACATTCCAGCTTCCTACCTTTCCCGTTAACTCCGTCTCTGCTGGAAGGCAACCTTTGAGCGCTTTTAAGCCATGAGCAATGAGTTCATCCAAAGAAGAATTCGGAAATTGATCTAAATGTCGTTCAAGATATGTACGGGCAGACTGAGAGCGCGACCCGACAGCGAAGGACCTGCAGTCATATGAGTTCGACGATGGGCACTAGGGTGTGTTCGTACAAGCTAAGAATTTCTTACCAGGTAATAAACATGTGGGCCTTGATCGTCATATCCAGCAATTAACATGCCAACGCCGAAGGGCCTCCGTCCATATTGCTGAGTAGGAATTTGCATTTTGAGTGAAATCTTATTCAGCAAACGAGAGATGGGTAGAGGTTCGCCATATGCCCAGCGGTTATCAGCACATTCACGGCGCATGGATTTTGCCAACAAGAAGCCGTCAGCAGTCAATCCAGTAATTGCCATACCAATATGGGAATCAATAGGTATAAGCTTTTCCTGGTAAGAAGAGAGTTCGGAAGGAGCTCTTTTAAGGGCAACAATGACGGAGAAGTCTTTGTTTTTCAAAGCGACTGCAGCAGACCCTTGCTTTACAGCTTCCATAGCATATTCTATTTGATGAATGCGTCCCTGGGGACTCCAAACAGAGACATCATGATCGTACTGATTCCTGAACATATTACACAGCTTGCGCTAAACGCACGAAATCAGGACGACCAACCACCATTATCATTGGCTACTAAATTATTTGCACATCAAATTGATTTTTATGATTTTAGACTGTTAGCCTCAGACACTCAAACATGTCTATCGCAACGTTTTTTGTCATAGCGATAGTATTACTTAAGAAGTCCTGTAGTAAGTTAGGCAAATGCTTATGCATTTTTTTATGATATCTAAAAAATGAATATAATTTATCTACGTGTGTACACGGACTTTATTTTGCCACATTCTTTAGCAGTTAGAACCATTAGAAAGGCATCTTTTAACATAAGTTCACTAAATATAATATGCCTCGATATTGGTACAGTGCATGGTGAAGGGTTGTGCTCTAAGCTCACAATCATGCGACGGCATTTTGCGTAAGTTTTGCGTAAGTTTAACCATAAGTTTGCGTAAGTTTAACCATAAGTTTCAGGAATCATAAATGTCGAACAACTAGGCTTTAGAAGTATCTATAATTAGTAACTGGAATCCCAAGAAGTGATGCATCTGTGTACTGGACCGACACACTTAGGAAAAAGCTTAGATTTTGTCGCTATTCAAAACTCTGGTGGTATATACGACCAGGCTTTAAATCTAAAAATAGTAACAACGTAAAAAGTTACAAATGCTATTGGTAAATTGATATGCTATCGGTGACTACCGGATGTCGAAATTCATTAGGCGGCAAATCAATTTGTTCAAGTTTAGAGCTAATCTCTTAAAGCAGCAAAGTCGATCTAAGAATAAAATCAAAGAGTATAATCACATGAAAATTTCAGTTAGATTGTTGATGGCAATATTACGAGACATGTATATTGAAATAGAGCACATGGACTGTTTATTAACAGGCGAATAGGTCTATCTAATATGCTCTCTGACAATATTTGCTCCACGTAATTTTGTTGTTTTTGTTACCCACCTGCATTCTACATGTAAAACAAATGATTTTAGCCAGCATTTTCTTTTTAAAATGGCGTTATTTTTTAATCGAAATATCAACCTAGTGGATATGAAAGTCTGAATCCAAACCCAAGGCCCATTTATTAATGCCTCCAGCAGCTATCATTCGGTAAGAGAGCTGTCGCAGTCTGTGCTTTTCTAGATCTGTTCGTTTAAAAGCACAAATTTCATGACCATGTCAAGCAATTAATTGCAAATGACACCGTACTCTTGGCCTTTGAAGTTACATGAAAGTCTATGATACGAGGACAAATGCACGTTAAAATCTAAATCTATAAAGTGAGGTGAAGAATTTGCACACCCGGTTTTATCTTTTCCGATTTTGGAGTGGTGCTCTCTACAAATGACCTACTGAAATTCGCCTCGACGAGACAGATAAATATAACAGCAGTATTTATGTTCGAACACTTCAAAAAGGGCAGGTGGCGTGGTTCAAACACTATCAAAAAACATCCCGTGGACTGCTAAAATCATCATGAACAGAACGCAGAGCACGTTTTTTTTAAATTTAGGCCCAAATATATCAGATTTCATGCGGTTAAATAGCCAGGAGAATTTGTAGATTTATTATGCGTGTACCTCATTAGATGGATCTGATACTTTTATTTGAAATTATGCATGAGAAGCAAGAACCACCTTCCATAATCTTAGACGTTAAACAAAAAGGAATCGAATTATTATCCCTCAAAACTGTTGGGATAAGGAATCGGCTTGATGTTGTAACTTGAAGCTTTATGTGGATCAAAAATCGACAGGAGTAATTTGGAAGACCCAGTCAAATTGGGGTCCAAAATTACCATAGATGTCCCAAGATACGAAGATCTAGGCGCTTCATCGATGAAAACACAAATAAAGACACATCAGAGTAGGGAATAGGGGGGCAACATTTTGCTATTAGTCAAATTCTTTTAAATTTTGAGATTCCGTCAGCCGTGAGGTCCAATTTAGACATGGAACAATTAAGCGCAATAATCTAACCATTGTTTGACGTTCCACAATCTGTGTCAGCACGTTTGCATTTCAAATTCATTGTAGAATTGCTGCTGTCTTCCTGTCTGTGGCACTAAAGGTTTGCCTTCCTCGAATGCAATGCTAGATTGCACAACTGGAATAGACGCTAAAAACGGGTCAAAGGGGTAGTTTTGAGTTATTCTATTAACTACGAAGGTGACACCCAACCCTTTCCGCTTATTCCTTTACGGTCAATTCTTGGTTCTCCGACCTCAACATGCCATGAGTTAGACAGGGTTTCACTCTAAGATCTCCATGACAGGATGGCATCGTGGGAATGTAGACAGCACCTCCACAACAAACCGTAACTGAGTGAATAAAAGTAAACAGTGATGAATCTGTCACCGTTCTTGGTGAACCAATGGAAACAGTTCTAGGGTGGAGGGTCTAGACAAAGTACCACGATTCACGGTGGTACTTTGTTGAACAACCATCACTCCGGTTTGGTTAACGAGTGGACATTTCTGCTATCGGCTATCAGCCCGTGGGCGTGAGATGCACTCAAGTGAATTCACGGAAGTTCTTAATTTCGATCATTTGATTTCCGTTCGAATTTTCGTGCATTGATTTCCGTTAATTGATTTCAGTGTCGGTCACGTGGGACAATTTCGCTGCTTGGTGATTTGCCTAAACTTAAACAAGTACAAGCGGTTACCGAAGGGGTCAAAAGGAATGCCCAGAAGGCATAATTTAAATTTGTCAGTTCAATCTTGACAACGCATTACCAATAAGTTATCGAAATTCACGTTCCAAATCGAATCTCGGGAAAGCGAATTCCAGGGACCTTTGCCGAAAGTGGTTAAAGGTACAATTTTCGATGTCAGTAGAGAACTAGAGCAGAACGCTTTTAAAACAACGTCAAATTAAGGCGACAGAGCCCTATTTTTTCAGGTCTGGTGAAATCGCGCCACAACACACCGCCTTGTTTTAAAACCTCCTCTCCAGCCTTTACTGCACCCTGGAGAGAAGGCGGGAGAGAATTTTCAGAAGAAAAGGATTTCAAGAACATTTTTGTTTGACATACAACCTAGACGGGAATAAAACCTAGATTTCACATATGTACATCTATATGCAGATAAAAGGCATAACATTCAAAGTAAAATCACTGTCACTAGCCACTATCACTCGGTAAGAGAGCTGTCGCAGTCTGTGGGTGTCGTGGGGACACAGTAAAGGTTCTGCCCCAGCCGTTTTATCGTGACCGTCAAGGGTCTCAACTCGACCCCGGCAGCAAGCAACCGTTCGCCATCCGAGACCTCGTCCGACTCCAGGGGTGGCGCAGTCTCCGTGGAGGAACACAGTCTCCCCAGAACACAAGAATTCACTCTGGGGAAGACAAACCGGTCGTCGGGAGCCTGTTGCAGGATTGGCGGAGGTGGAGAGGCCGCTTGGAGATGTGGCGGAGAGGGTGTGTTGGAGACGGAGGAAACCGAAGTGCCCCAGAACCGTTTGTGCCGCGACAGGGACAGTCGTGTCACAACCTTCTCACCGACACACCCACTGCCGCCGTCGTTGTTGTTGCTGCTGCCGCCGCCGCCGCCTTCATCGTAGAAGTTGGTGAGGAAGGAGTTC
The DNA here is from genome assembly GCA_900604375.1 of Mesocestoides corti. Classification (NCBI taxonomy): domain Eukaryota; kingdom Metazoa; phylum Platyhelminthes; class Cestoda; order Cyclophyllidea; family Mesocestoididae; genus Mesocestoides; species Mesocestoides corti. The sequence continues at coordinate 23,786 of UXSR01005693.1, forward strand.
GAGGAGTGCAGTGGCGGAGGCGTTGGATGGTCCTCCTTGACGAACCACTCGTCCACTTCCTCCCGCTCCTCGGTGCCCACTGAACTAGCTGGTCTGGAGCGCTTGCAGACGAGAACGAGGCGTGGAGTCGTACCGACCGCAGGACATGTGCTCACGGACGAACAGGGCGAATGGGTGGAGGCAGAGGGAGGAGGTGTGGACGGTATGTCCACGGCGATGGGTACATTGGAGGGTCGGTGTGGAGCTTGACGGAGGAAGTAGGTGGAAGCTGATGCGGCGTTATTGGAAGATGATGGGTTTGAGATCAATCGCCTGGTGGTGTTGGTTAATCGCCGCCGTTGAGGCCTTTTCGGTAACACATCGCTGTCAGCTTGGGTGGCAGCAACTGTTGAGGTGGACGAAGTCGATGGAGAGGGGCATTGGGCCACGCAATTCCACATCGAGAGATCTGCAAAACAAGCAACTCACATTAGTACACTCTCAGATACTTCAAACATGGGTTGAGGGTGCAACGAAGCTGGAATGCAGAAATAGTGTGCACGCAGCGTACCACGGTGTCGCGATATTTTCCTAGAAACAGTGGGAGATTCCGGGGAGGTTGTGAGGTCCACGACTTGAGGCAGTTGGTCAAGATCGCGCGAGAGCATCGAGGTGGACGGCGCTGCGCGCACACGTAGCGTCAACCGCTTCCCCATCAGCTGACGCTTCTCCCTCATCGCCACATTCGCCGTTGAACGCGCACGAAGGGAGTAGCGCCTTGGAGTGGTGGGGGTGGACTTGACGGTGGAGGGAGTGGATCTTCGCGAGGGTCTTCGACTCACCGAAGCTCCCTGGGGTTGCAAACAAGAGAGCATCTCGGAGTAGATCTTCTCCTTGACACGGTTGAGACGGGAACCGGTGTGACGCAGGCTGTAGCTGGCTGTGTTCACCGCCTTCTGGGCCAGACCCGTGGACAAGCCCTTTACAAGGAGACCGTTCATTGCGGCTGGGGTGGGTTGCGCTTTCTCGTCAGCGGAATCACTGCTGGCAGCTGCGAAATTGTTGTCTGCTTGGAGCTCCGAGAATATTCGACTGTTGGATGTGCGACGAATGGGTGCTGGAAGTTGAAACACACTACTCAAATGCTTAACGGCAGCAGTTAAGATGCCTACCAGAATAGCGTAGCAGGAAGTAAAATAGCATGTTTTTTGGCGCAGATGGCTTTGGATGGCACAGGAACACGCTTCAGGATTTTGTTTTTTTTTCATAAACTGTAGGCGAGTTTAATTATTTGCGCAGAAATAAGTTTGATGTTTCACAAGTTCTTTACAGGGGAGGTCAGTGTTTGCACAAGAAACAAATTCTTCATCATTGCCTTCGATCACCACAAACACAAATCAGCTGCCAGGTTCGTGGAGTGCAATTTACCAGCCGTTTGGAAGTGTTGGTGGTGGAGGGGAGGAGAGCAAAAAGGAGAATGAAGGCATTTCAACCAATCTCACCAAACGGTTCAACAAAAACGCGCGGACTTACAAAGTTTGCAAGGTAGGCTTTTGCTAAGCATTTAGTAAACCACCATAGTTAAAGTTGGATGGCAAGATTTCAAAACTATTTTACGCTTCATGTCAAACTTAAGAATTGAAATCTCCGTTTTCACTAAGATCTGCTGCGCATCGTTTACTGTGGGTAGAATCTAAAATTCATTTAGTCTATTAGCATAACACGAAGCCACTGGCATCAATTTTAGGAATGCTATAGCGGGCAAATCGAATGTGCACACAAATTGGACTTTTGGAGCATGCAAAGAGCTTTGCTAATGTCCCCGAACAGTAATGACTTTCCGGCGTAGACCACTGCGCTATTCATAATCGTGTGGACTAGTGGTCAAGCATCCTAGGCAAATATTTCATCCACTGTGTGGCAGACCGTCCGAACCATCGGCGTTCAACACACGATAAGAACTACTCCGCATGAAAAGGGATGCGCCCATTTGATAACTATTTATGTCCACCGAAGACTGGGCGTATTCAACCGGCAGAATATCAGTTTCCACAATCGGAAATACCGCCAAAAGTGTCACTGAAGAGAACCACAGGGAATGTATTGATTTCGTAGATGAAAAACTGTTTCCACGAAGGTAGCGACATGAAACGCACTCTGCATAAGCCGTTCCCTGAGTACTTCCACCAGCACATCCCCACCATGCGGTGCCGTGGTAGCAGTTCTCGCTCGAGCGCGGCTGGTGTTTTCATCGACGCCTCGCGTCGGTGGATTCGGACGGCCAACTTCCTCAACCGGCGTCGGCGCCATCGCTGCTGTCTTGCTCGGTGAGAAGAAACCCCTGCCAAGGAGTTCACAGGTGAAACACTCGCAACTCGAGTTGTTCGCGTCGAAAAAATGCTTTCCATAGTAGATGAAGATTTCGTCGCCCCGTTTTATGTCGATCAAGGCGTTCAAGCTCATGCGTGCGTCACCATCACAGTTGATTGTAAACTTAGAGGAAAAACACAGGATTTGTTTATCGAGCCATTTCAAATAACTGCGGCCGTTTTGGAGGCGCGAAAAGACATTTACGCGAACACAGTTTTGTGAGACAATATTCTAAATTGACGAGGTCTGAGTTATACATTTACAACAAGTTGAAATTGAGTGCTCCGCCTGAGGAAGCACAGGAAAACCTAACGAGCGATAGCAAAACCTCAGTAATAATTAATTTCGACAAAATTTGAGATTTCGAAAGGCGACAGGTTAAAGGAATGACCAGAGGGTATACAATTCCTCAATCCATGCACAACGAAGTAGCACACGAGAAAAAAACCTTTAGACTTCTTTACTCTTAGCATGTTGATCAATAGCTACATTTGTATAGATTAATGAAAAATAATACGACAAAGTTACTGGCATCAGACAATTAAAATAACATAATACTTCAAACAGACGAAGAATAGAACTCATTTAAGACTTAATATATACTACTTACTGCACAATTCGGTTGGCAATCATGATTTACGTAAGCTGCAGGACCCAACCATAACTGTGAACGATTCTTCCTGGAGGAATACATCACAGAAAAGTCATTTTGTTTGTGACGCAGAAATGAAACTTCGTCGTCATAGTTCAATTCAGCGATACATCCAACAAGGGAATCTATTCGTGAGCCTTTTGACCTAAAAACTAAAGGGAAACAGGAACATGAATTACCAATTTTTTGTGGCGAAAATTGCAGCGCCGACATGATGTTCCGAAGCGTACCGCCAACATGGTCGGATTTGAACCCCAGAACGGTCGTCAAAAAGTAAAAGATAGCGGTAAATCTATAAATTAAAATTGAACAATTTGTCTCACATGATCACGAAAACGAGAGTCATTTCTAAACTGACGTTTAATGTACACATCCTCCGTAGTCAACTCTCTAAACGCTTTTTCATATTCCTTATGCTGCTGAAAGTCAATTATGACCTTCTTCAAACGGTCCTTCACGCGATCAGTTAAGCGCAAGCGCATTCTGAATAGACAAATCAAGCAACACAAATTGACATACTCTGTCATTTTGTGGGTCTTAAAACCCAAAAAAGGATCAACTGTCAAACTTGTCGCGTAGTCATCTGCTTCAACCAGTTCACGCCAAGTCATACAATGCGACCCGTTTACATTGGGAATCTGCTGATCTTTCCTTTTGGATGTCATTTTAGTTGCAATAATTAAGTATGGTGGACAAAAAACAAAAAAAAATGAAATACTATGTTGACTGGAAAAAATCTGTGAAGCGACCACCACCAATCATCCTTCGAAAAACTGCGCCAATAACGTACGGATTATCTCAAAATCCACTCATCACTACCAAGCCGGAAATTTGATGCAATTATAGACTGAAAATATAGTCTAGACTTAAAATTTTTACAAAACGAATTGCACAATTTGGAAGTTGAGCGTTTGATGCAACAGTACCATTGATTTGCACACTAAGGTATAAAATTTATGTGTGCTTTTTACCGCATTTGAAATCCTTGAGTCACATAACTACAACCGCAATGTTGTAAACTGCTTGTTAAATATTTTAAAATTTTTAAGGCAGTTTATATTAGATCACAATATAATACAAGAATCAGAGAACACGCCACATGTGCTGGTTACATATTTTCGTTAAACTGTGAAAAATTGTTTCTGAACCAGAAGTTGAAATTGTAATTCAGTTACTTATTTACGAAAGGTTATTAAAATCGATAAATTCAACAGGATTCAACTACTTTTTTGGGAAATTTGAGGTCGAGTTTTTAGTTTACTTATTTAACATATTAATACATGGTTAACCCAAGTAGCCTACAATTCGAAACTGCGTTTGCGTTAGTATCTTGACAATAATGTGCTCTTAAAATATTAGAATCCTTATGTTTCAGTATTCATCTATCCAAGCAAGCTATTATTGTGACACATAAACAGCCATATTTTACGAAATACTAATTCATCTGAAGCATTTGAAAATGTATCGACACTGATCTATAAGCAAAATGTACCTTTATCATTATGACCATAATAATTACTTATATTCACTGCCACATGGAAATTCTTAGATATGAGTGAAGTAGGTCTTTCGTTAAATTCTTGAACTCATAGTTTTTAAATCTTGCTTCCTTTTTTATGCTTTCCCATTTAAAAATTTAGTGCTTGGGGATTTTTTAAGTAAGTATTTTGGCAAATCACGTGTGCAGCTAGGAAGTGTGAGTTGCACAAAGATTTATAATTTCCATTACTGCTTTTCCCCGCTACTGTTAATCAAATCTAGGATAAAAGATCTAGTCTACAAATGTGTAAAGGTAAAACCAATGCTAGTCGAGCACTATGAAGGCCCAATCTTAACAAAAAAATTGGATTTAGACCTCTTTCCCTGCCGTTTTCAACTCAAGAATGAGTTTGCATTCCCACCTCTTTGACTTGGGTTGGTTAACAGACAAAATGCATCGAACATTACATTAACTGCAAATCTATCCGAAAAAAATGCGGAAATGTGTTAAACTTGTCAATATCTGCTTTACGATGAATGCAATCCCATTAGAAATAACTTACCCTATATAACTGAATTTTACAGGCTTACCAAATTCGACTTTTCCGGTTTTCTGGCTACATTGAAATCACCTGTTTTTAAAAAACCAAATATACACAGAATTTTCAAGCTTTTTTGCGTTTTTGCTGGCAGTTTTTTTAATACATCTTTTAGTTCAGTTGGTTGGGGAAGAATATAATTACTTTTTGGCACGTGGTTGTGCTTGTATATCAAATTTCATTAGCTTTAATCTACTATTTTACTGAGCCGACAACTACTTTTGCTTTAAACGTATCACCTAGATCGAATAATAAAAACCTGGACTTTTATTTTAAAAATTAGATGAGTATATTTCTCAAAATTATGAAGGCGGTTATGTATGATCGCACTATCATCTTGAGTTGGTAAAGGGCCACTGGTCGCTTACAGTTGCGAAAATCTTCGTTCTCACCTTATTGTGGCTTTTACATTGATTTTTATTACGTATGTAGTTAGCTTTTGCTAAAATATTACAGCACGCTATTTGCTGCTGTTAATGTATCACGTTTGCATGGATTATTACTTGAACAAAGTGTTACTTTCTCGTTCCGCTTTTGAAAAAAAACTCATTTTTGTCAAAGTATTCAGCCAATGACTTACAAAAAACAGCGTTGGGTTTCTTTATGCTTTGGTTTCAGATTTCATTAATCTACTACCTATCTTTTTGCTATGCCGAGCCACACTGAACACTCTTTTTGTGTAGTTGTCGATCAGAATTCTTGTCTTGTTATCTAGTGGGAATCGCCCGTTCACGTGTTTGTTATTTTCTGGTGCCAGCTTTTTTTACTTTTTTACAAAAAATAATTGGAAATCTGTTGCCTTCAAGCTTATTAAAAGTATGTACGAAGTAACTTTTCAAGTGTTTTCTATCTGCATATTCCTGTCCCCAACAAAAATTCCTTTTTTGGCGATTAGTGTAACTCGTTTGTTAACTAATTTTCCAAAACTGCATGCTTTTCTTGTCTAAAAGTGCTTAAAACAATATTATGCCTGCACCTCTGCAAGCTCCTCTACTGTTATTAACAACCTATCCTAAGATTTTGGAATTCTTCCTATATTTTTATAGTAAAAAATGGGTTCTGTTTTTGGAACCTCGCCACCGTATGACGTTACTTTCAGTCGTTCGGATATCCTCGTGAGTTCGTTATTAAATTTTAAAATCATCTGGTGGTTTCTTGCGTATTTTACTAAATTTTTATTTTCTTCCCCAACTTCATCTAAAGCCTATCAAAGCAGACTGTACAAGTCAAATATGTTTGTTCGCATGGTGACTTTTCTATTTAAGGTTTTTGACACAGACTGCGTTAATACGTCCGTATGCCTCTGTAACCTAATGTTACAATTTTACTCAACTTATTCCACCCGAATTTGCGCATGTTTATTAATCGCGAGTTGCAATATATTCGTACTCTTATTTTCAGGTTTCCGATGATGTAATAGACCGAGTGAAAAGCCATCAATCTCATTCACCACCTGCCGAAGCTCCTCCCCCAGCACCAATCCCCCTTGTCAAAGGTTGGTTTCCCGTCTTTGGTTCGCTTGTTAATCCTAACCGCGCCATTTCCATCTGCAGAAGAACCTCCGCCAACTGCCGTCCACGATTCTGCACCTGTCGGCTCCGTTGCTGCTCATCATCTGGTGCATTCCCTGGACCAAATTGAGCGGAATTACGAGACTCGATTGCGAAAAGTGGAAGAACGGGTGGGTACTAAGCCTTGTGTTGACCGATTTTGGTTCCTGCGATGCATCAATGAGAAAAATCCGAATGATTTATTTACGATCAAGTTTGTTTAGCGATAAATGGTATCCCAAGAAGAGTAAAATCATCTGGGTTGTGATCATTTGCTAGCTTTTATCTCTTCTGCTTGTCCCGCCGTCAATTTTTATTTTGTGACTCACTAGGCTTGTTATAGCCATTCTGCCGGGGGTCCTCAAATCGATATTCACCTTGCTTTGTCCACTTTTAGAATGACAAATTCCTCAAGGCTGCAGAAGAAGAATTCACCAAAGTAGTGGATCGTCTTCAGGCAAAGTACATGTACGTCCGCCCGATTTCATTCTGCATTAAAAATCCACTTCAGTCAACCAAGTCACAGTTTTCAGGTATCTCCAGAGTTTAGCTTCTGATTGGTGCGTATTTTTTCTAATGTCAATGATGAGCCACGATCTAACAGCCACTTTGCGATGGTTCGATTTGTTAATGACGCCAGTGCTTGCTTTGTCTGCAGACGGGGAAGCCCAGAAGAGTGCTGCGTAGCTGATCAGAAAGCAGTGGAGGACTGCTACAAGGCCAACGGGACGAAGTCGCTCAACTGCTCCAAAGAAGTCGAATCCTTTATCCGCTGTGTGGCTGCGTTCCGCTATGTGAGTCGCTGTGTGTGTGTGTGTGTGCGTGTTTCGAATGCTGTTTTCTGTGACCTTAATCACGAATACCCACATATATGAATCCGCCTAGGTAATCGGCATTGCTTCTAGCTTGTAGACACCTGTTTTCTTGTATCTGTTGTACGATTAGAAAGACTCAACATGGGCCGAATTTCGCTTGGAAACCTCCATTACTTCACACCTTAGCAAGACAAGCTGTTTAAATGTTCTTCGCTTGTAGTGTAACGTCACATCTAGGGTGTTGGTGACCCTTATTTCACAAGTGTGAATATCGACTAAGTCAGCGGGAAGGCCTGGCAAAATAAAGTTGAAAACGCACGAGTTCTTGGTAGAGTGAATCAAGTTTTTGTTTAAATTCTATTTAGTCAGGTTTTCGGTTTGAAACAACGTGTTCGAAAATGGTGTTGGTTGTAATTGTCACGTTTGAGATCACGGTTCGACACAATCCAGGTTTCCTCATTTACCCAGGAATTCTCATCAAATGTGCATTTAATTACCCACTTCTGCGAGTTAACCGCTGTTGCTTAATCGACAGTGTTCCGGATTTTCGAATACACCTTAAACGCACGCATAACCAACCCAAATTGCCAGAAATATCTGACATGCTCTCTCTAGAATGTATCACCAGTCTGGGAGCCGTTTGACTTCGTTCCTTGGCTGATTCTCGCTCGCACACCGTTTTACCTTGCCCACTGGACGTTCGTCGGTTGATGTGCTCCTGTTTTTTCCCCTCCTTTCAGTTCCGGATGCGCAAATCCGACCCAGAGACCCTCTAAAGCCGTCGCCGCGGTCCGCTGCACCTTTTTTAACTTTGGACGAAAGGAAGCCCTCGCTGTGTTTGCTCTACTTCAGTTTGTTTAGGATGTGTATAGAAGCAAAGTTAGTGATATCGCCGTCTTAATTAGATGCACAGCCCGGTGTGGTGTTGCTTTCTTGTTTTGTTGATTGGCTGAGTTGAAGGCATAGCACAGCGAGATACCACGCCCCAGAGGTGTTCAAATTCGTCACACGAAACGCCGGGGTGATAATTGCACTTGGAAAGCGGTTTAATATTTTGGCGTTTCTCAGGCAAAAAAACAGCTTACTTAAAAAGTACGGGTAGGCAGTAGTAGTGGGAAAAATTAGTGGTTTGAGGCGCATCAACCGGTGGAATGCCAATTCAGTGCCGCAGGCACGTTTAACGGCTGAAACGGCAAGGAACGAGTCATTGATCCGAGGGTTACCGAGCCTACGCAGATGCAGGGCTTGTCTAGGTGATGAATGTGTCGGAACCCATCTCCAGTTCTCATCGACTTCAAAGAACACCACCAGCCAAATTTCAGCAACGAGGGACACATGGTTATGATGACTACACACCCCCGTCCGCGCTGAATCCACACGCTCTGTCGTGGAGTACTTTGTGAAAGTGGTGCTACGCAGCGTAAGACTCCGTGGAACTTAGGTGGATGATTTACCAGCATTTCGTCGGAATGGGTTGTGCATCAGTTGCCCAGAGATCTCTGCCTAACTACCTCAAATAGTGGCGTCTTAGAACCTGCGCGTAATAACTACGTGTGCACCGCGGCAGCTACAAAGCTACAGCGACAACATGTTGATCAAGAAAAAAGGGGTCGTTCGATCTCGTCACTTGTTTACACGGTATCCCCCAAAACGGCTTGGTGGTGCGTGAGTTCTGTTGAGTCGTACAAAGGTAAATAGTAATTAGGGGCGGAAGAGGGGGAGGGTAGGGAGAGGAATGGGATCGTTCTGTCGGTGTCTGGTCGGCTCCGATCGGAGATTAGGGGGACGTGGTGAGGTATTCACAGCCAAGGGGAGGGGGGCGTTCGCACATACGCGCACAGCTAAAAAAAAACAGTGCAGTTAGCAAAAAGTTTGCGCATTGGTGGCAGACGGACTTCTACCAACAACTCCACACAGTGAACGATAAGCATGTTTCAATGTTCAGACCGAAACTGCCAATAAGGTTCTTCAAGCACATTCAGTATTTTTACGAGGAGGTTACTGCGCGTCTAACTTGGTTCGCAAGCATAAACTACACCCGGAGAATGTGTGATCTCAGCTACTAGCATTTACGGAGTGTTGGTGTAAAGGCGATTTCTTCTGACCTCTTAAATATCGATTCGGGGGAGTTGAGGTGGAGTATGCCGGACTGGAGGTGAGGGGTGGAGTTAGATGCTGACACCCAGCGTACCCCACAGCCGGGTAAGCAGTTGTCGTGTTTTTGCAGGAACGCTATTTCAGTTTAGTCGTGTAAAATTGCCCACCCAACAAATAGGCCTTTATCAAATATGTGCTTTCAACTTTGGTACCAACCCGGAAAACGGACGGCTCCACACTCGTGCAACTTCCGGATCTTATCGTCGTCAGTGCGAGCTTTAAAAAATAAATGACAAAATCACTTCTGAGGCGGACTAAAGCTTTCCATTGTGTTGGCGGGGCACGAATCTTTTGCGATTTGCCAACTCTAACCGTTTCCGATTGAATGTTTCTCAATCTAATACCTTGAGGTTTCAACACAGAACCATGTTAGCATCACAAAACTGATAGATTGATTATCCTTCGATGTAATGCAAACCTATACATGCTTTTTCCCAGTTCGTTACGCTTTGACCACGATCGTTGTCAGTCGGAACTACTCAAGACAATCCAACGAAGCATCTCCAGTGATGATGTACTTCAAAGAAGCAATATTCTCGTGGCATTCCCGATGCCTACCAAAAATAGCGATTGTCACTTGAATTGCCCTTAGAGACGTCGGTGAATTCTGGCGTGTACGACACTTTGCACTTCTCATTTCGCGTTGTGTGCCCCAACTGCAACTAACTTGTCTTTGCTGAATTTTACAAAAAGCAACAAAATACGTCTGAAACTTTCGTCCTTGCACCACCCGGTGTTTAAACTACCCGCAAAAATGACAGTTTCAAACAAAAACACGCGCCAATCGTGTCTGAAGGGGGCTAGAAAATGCACCTGCCACCGGTTTGAATAAAAAACAAAACACGAAACTGGCAGAATTCACCAGTTTCTGCAGCACGAGCCTCAATTTGACGGATCGCCTTGCGCCAAACCACGTCTACAACGTCCTGGTTTACCGATCGTAACTGCGCGGAGTATCGAGCACATCCCCCCTCCTGTCGCCTGACCCCTATTGATTAGGGTCACCAGCAGATGCTGACCTCTTTGTGCACGTGTGCAATCGACAAGCAGTCGCAGTCGTGCACACACAAACCAAACGCTGTTGGGTCACCTACTAAACGATCGAGTCCACATTGCGTCGTTCTGTGAGCCGTCGCTAGGCCTACGTGAATTCGGCTCTTCCTTAATGTCGGTTCGATTGCCAGACCCAACCAGCACTTCCAACCAATGACAGCGCGCCCTAGAGGTGAAACACTCGTGTTCACGGTTTTACGAGAGTGCTGGCAAAGTCTACCTGAGGATTTACTGCATTACGCGCAACCTCCACCGTGGAGTTAATTTTGGCGGTTAGCTAGAGCCTTGTCGAGGCGTTAAGGCAGATTTATCAAGTGACCTTCGTTGCCGAAATGACAACCAATCAGCAAACTCCAAACACCTCATTACGAGTTGATGTGAGACGTAGGACAGATGGCGTATGACAGCGACAAAAACAACACGACGATGAGGTGAGAGGAGGAGGAGGGAGAGAAAAGCGCTTTTTCCTCAATTTCTGGTTCCAATTGACTGTCGAACAGCACCAGGAACGCATTAAGTCGTCTTTCTAGATGTAACGGTGGTCATTTTTTGCAACGTGCCAATTATTTTTAAAAACAAAACACAAAGCTTCAGCGCGTTCGCGTGGTTTACGGTCAAGTTTCGTGTGGCGCAGTAAGTAAATCACAAGTCAACTCAGTAGATTACCCCAAATTGACGGAAAGCTCCATTCCCGGCTTTCGATCGGCGCTATTTGCTAGAGGTAAAACCATGGCTAGAAAAGAGCTCTCGAATTCTGCTACCGCTCGGCTGTCCGATGGAATTGGTTATCGCGCGCGTGCGCGCACAAGCACGAACTGTTGCCACTACAACTGGCCAGTGAACTTTGAACGGACATTCTATTAGTGACACGTGCGCAGTCAGCCACGGATTTTTACATTGAGCAATTGCAAAAGCTACTGCCGAAGGTTTTGAGCATTCACGTTCCCATAAATCGATTCGATGTATGCACGAATTCCGGCCCGCGATCACTTGACGAGGACATGAAGACGTCCAGCTGGAGCTATATGTAGTCAGTTTCACGCCAATCACGCAAATGGCGCGATTGAAACAAGTCAACTCCACCGAATCAGGCCTAAACTCGACATAAAGTCACCGTTTGACCAAACACCGAAACAAAAGCCCACAATTTCGGAACACGGTTCAAAAAGAGGAGGCGTGTTTAATCTACGAACAACGCGTAGATTGCCTGACAAACCGCTATCAGGAAACAGTGGAACGCAAGAATGAGAGCATCCATGTAGGTTGAGGTGTGGTAAAATTAGCCAATTGACGCCATTACACGATGGTAATAAAATAACGTTGACGTGAATTTGCAAATTATGCAGACACGGGGTTGAATCACGTTATATCCTAACAGTTTTTCCGCATCCCGTGGAAGATCTTATTATGTCCACACGAAAACACCAATTTTAACAGCCGACAATTCAAACAAGTATATTTATGTACCTATCACAGCGAGTCGCTTTATGTTCTAAATGCAATACCAACCAATAACCAGAGGCTACGGCGTGAATAGATTAACCGAGTAGATGTCGCACAAGGCCATTAGAGAACCATGGTAACAGCGTGAGAGAAAGAAACGACGCCTGAACGCACCAGACTCAGAGAGGTTGGGGTCAGGTGATCAAATCCAGCTGTGCGGTAGTTACTACGGCAACTTCAGATGGCGCTTTCTCGCGAGTAAGTTCCGTAGAGCGGGGTTACTGAAACAAAAAAAAAGAAGATAAGAACAAACACAACGAAGCGTTACCACGGAATCCCGCCTTATTTACTCAAACGTGATTTTCACATCACAGCCGCAATCACTACGCGCCAGTAATTTTGGCAAAACAAAGCGAAACTATTGGCAGTACGCTGGTCCACGTGAAGTAGCGTGTAAACGACACCACCGACACGCACAATGATTGCCATGCTGGGGGAGGTTGCTGTAGTCGATGGTTATACAGGGTGTAGAGAATTGTTATGACAGACGTCTGCCAAATCTGTCACCGCATAATCAGACAACACCGTCCCCTCTTTTCACGGCAACCCCCCCATCAATCAAGTCGACATATCTGAGCGCGCGGTCCGATATCCACTTCACGTAGTTGTACTTTTACTAGTTCGCCCAAACGCTATTGATCAACAACTGAATTAGTCAAACACGATAGTTGTGTCTCCGCCATCTCCAGTTATCTTGGTCTTCCCAGGTATGTTCGGACCAATAAAAACGTGGCGGCCTTGGTGTGGTTTGAGACTGCACACTGGGGTTTCGGGAAAAACGGGATGAAAGAACATGGATACCGGCGTTGACAATCACCAGCAGTTCAGAGCGCGATTCAAACCCCAACCCCCCTCCAGTGCAAACTAATCAGCAGGTCGTTGACTGCCCTCCCTAGACCACTACGCACCAATCCAGTTCAGTAGTATAACGACAGCATAATCTGTTGTCCGAGGCCGGTCTACCGTGTTGTTCAACTCAAGGAATTAGTTTCAGGCAGTTGCGTTGTGCGCGCGGCTCGCAGTGAATTATGCAAAGTATTGATTGCTCAACGGTTCGTCTATGTCATGATTAGTTTAAAATATTTCGACGTGGAGATATTTCACATAGGAAACGGCCAACATCGTTCTAGCCGACATACCGAGGAATAGTCAATACTGAATCCGATCGTCATTACTCAATCGTGCGAGAGGTTTCACCAATAAACTGGAAGGAATTCAAGCGAAACAACAAATAGGTATATTTTATGCGCGTCAAGAAAGCAGAGGAACACGTCGCCCCCGATGATGATTCGTAGTATTTTTGCCAGTAACGCCGACTGAAAATAGTCGACTTCGGAGAGTGGTGAACTGGCGCAAACCACACGGAAAGCCGAACTACACCAAGACAACCAGATCAAGCTGTCAATTTGGTCGAATCTCAACAGTTGTCGAGATTAAATCGTGTACCGCCAAGACAATACAGGGCCTTTCACACACGTTTGCCAACTTATTGCGAGATTTCGATTGTTAAAGAAGGAAATTGGGCTGGCAATAACACAGCAGCTGTAGCACGACCAGCACAAATTGATGGAGATGGAGTGACCGGCGTGTTACACATCACGGAAGGCAACTGAGAACGAACACCGGCGCAGAAGCCACAGTCACGAGTGGGTCGGGCCTCGAGTTGGATGTTTTTCTTTGTGTGTCGCAGATTTACGCTCGCACATAAACAACACACGACTGACGTTTGACACGGCGAGTAATCACAGTCGGCTGATTCGTCACATTGGTGCAGTGTGAATGGAGTCAAAAAACGAGCAATAAGCGAGTCTGACTGCACAAAATGCCATTTCGACCCACCAACCATCGCGTCTGGAGCTGGAATCGTGGGCCGCGCCGCGTCGGAAACCCTTTTTTCGTACCTATCTCGTCGCAAGTGAGACGTCTTTCGCTTCTTTGACACGAATCCACACATGCTTGAGCGTTGCGCAAGGCGATGAGGTGTAGTGGCTTTGAGATTTAGCGCTACCTTACAACAATAGTTAACAACCCGATACTACCCGAGGAAGGGGGGAAAAGCGGCGACCAACAAGCAAAGTGGCTTTGTGGGCGTACGGGTACGTGTGCGTAACAGTCGAATGCTGACAGAGGCCAATAACAAAAGGGGTGAGTCATTGGTCCACTCGGGCCCTCATGCACGCATCACTCACGCGAGGTGGCTGTCAGTCCACTACAGAGACACTGCAGAAGTTTAGGGGTGTTTTTAGCCGTAGGAGGCGTTACAACTACCACCACCGAATTCCATGATGGGCATTGGGGAGAGGGTGAGAAAACGAAATAACGCGGAGGACTCGTGGTGAGTCATTGTGGTTGAGGGTGGATCCTGTCGTCCGGCGGCTTCGAACGAGTGAGTTCAGCAGTGTGATGAATTGACTACCCCACGAATCCTTGCTTCGTGTGTTTGT
>UXSR01005694.1:4798-38251 GCA_900604375.1 Mesocestoides corti
CATACAGTTGCTTATTAACAATAAATGTGCACTATCATTTAATGTGGTCAAATAATTCTGTTTATTTGTGAGACCTTAACAGCATTTCATTTTTTTTTACAGTGAGACAGTTTAACGTTTTGCCACACGGAGAAAAAAAATCATTGATTTTAAGAGTGATTGTTAAAAAACAATGCAATTCGCAGGTTCTAAATATTCGAGCATTGCATCTTTTCCCTGTGATGTTGCATTTTTCATTTAACTCCACCTTGAATCCAGATTTTTAAGGCTATTTATTTCGAAACATAAGTTAAAGCCATTTATTGAAATTAAATAGGATATTGAAAAAAAATGAAAGGAATTACATATCGAATTTTTATAACTAATTGATTTTTTCACTATGCTGGTTTCTGCAAACAATATTTAAGTCAGGTTTGTAACTCTAGCTTTTCTGTGCTGCTATTCGTCCTCTAGTATCTCTCTTTCATCCCGTCTCGCTCTACATATCCCTCTGATACACGGCGATTTTTCTGACTAGCTTTAAATCTACTTGAACAGAATTTATAACAACTGATAAGTCGCGATAAACATGTAAATGTTATTTATAGCGATTTCGTAATAGAGTTTCTCACTTTCTTAATATTAGAATAACCTCAGTGGTTTGACCAGTACATGGAATTAATATTATTCGGCCATGAACTGCAAAATTTAAAGGACCGTCGTATTTGTTAACTAACTCAAACGCGTAAGCTGAAGCTTAGAATAATCTAAGCCTATCCATTGCAAAAGGATTTCACCTAAGATTCATAACATCTTCAACTCTCTATGTCAGCATGAAAACTTTAACGCTGCGTAAGAGACTTTAATAATTAGAAGTAAGAAAAAAAACGTATAATAAAACAAGAACTATAAAGCAGATAACATTTAAAGCAAATTCACATTGTAAACATAAATGTAAAAGAGATTTATATCTTCGTAAAAGCTGCTAAGTTAGATCAATTAATTCAATAACATATTCGGTTTATACAGCCAAAAAAGCAATGATATTTCATTATATTTACCAAAATTACCCGTGAACACTTTTCAAAATTATTTGAAAAAAAATTGTAATAAGAATTATATTGAAACAACACAAACTATTTTAAGTATATTTGGAATCAAAATATCGTTCAATTTCATGCAAATCTTTATTCAACTGGTAAAAAATGCACGTCAAAAGGAATAAATCCTGATTTTGTGGTTGCAAATCACCTTTACCCTAATAGTAATTGCTTATCTTCAACTGTTGAAATAAATTGTATAAATTTCAATGTGGCCAAAATTTTGGCGCCGGAATTAATATAGCTAATTTTTTGCTGATAGAAATTCAATATCGGTCGATCGATTTATAAATTTCGCCATGAATATGTAGTTTCAATAATGATATATCGGTTTAATTCAATTAAATTTTTACATATAAGGATTTTTTTAAAGAAAAATGATCATTTTTTTAAAAGTCTGTATCTACTTCAATAAATAGAAGGTGTTGGAACATTTCTAATTTATAGTTTCTCAATAGTCATGTCTGGTGTCGTTTGATCAAATCTTAAAAAATAACAGATACATATCAAAGGTTTAAATAGTAGAGACAAAAATGTGATTTATTTTAATGAAATAAAATTATTTTTCACTTAATTTACGATTCTGTGTTATTGCGAAAATGTCTCATTGTGTAAATTGTCAATTTTAAGGCAGTAGTATAATTTTATTAGCAATATGCATACGGTTTTTTTTAAAACTTCGTATTGTTTCGTAGGAACATAAAATTAAATAAGTGTGTGTTTGTATAAGGTATTCTAGTGCCGGGCTGTACAGTGTGCTTTAATCATGGTCGGTGGCGTTTGCTTGCTTCGTCATTTGTCGCGAAGTTTGTCACGCACACCAATTCTAACATGTAACTTTTTGTAAGCCAGTAGCTATAATGCAATTTAGTCACTCGATGTTCATCAGCAGTTTCCAATGAATCCAAAAGACCTCTATACTTCGATTTTCAAGCCACTACTCCACTTGTGGGTGTTGTGTTACAGTATTTTACCTAAGTTTAGGATCCACGTGTACTCGATGCAATGTTGCCGTTTTTTCTGACTTCATATGGCAACCCGCATTCGCGAACACATATGTATGGTTGGGAGTCGGAGAAAGCTGTTGAAGCAGCGAGGGCGGAGGTTGCTGATTTGATAAACGCTGACCCGAAGGAAATAATTTTTACCAGCGGAGCAACGGAGTCGAACAATCTTTGCATTAAAGGTGTCGGGAGGTTCTATAAGTCGAAAAAGCGCCATATCATCACGTCTCAAATAGTAGGCATTATTATCACTCATGCAATTTTCAGGAGCACAAATGCGTCTTAGATTCTTGCCGCGCTTTGGAAAATGAGGGATTTAAGTTGACGTACCTGCCTGTCCAGCATAATGGGCTCGTGGACCCAAGGGACGTCGAAGAAGCCATTCAGCCCGATACATCGCTTGTCTCAATCATGACTGTCAACAATGAGATTGGGGTTCTACAGCCCATTGAAGAAATTGCAAAAATATGCCGCGCGAAGAAGGTTTTCTTTCACACCGATGCTGCCCAAGCAGTGGGAAAAATACCAATCGATGTCAACAAAATGAATGTGCGTTTCAATCTTCTTTGTTAACCTATTGCGTGCTCCTTTTGATTTCGTCGTTAGATTTACTTGGTGGTTGAGATCACACCATGTGAATGTGCCAAGCAAATACGCTGAAAACCTGTGCTGCTTTGCGACAATTGACCAAGATTAGATAACCGTGTTAGTATTGTTTAACTTCGCTCTGTTTTGCTCATTTAGCCAGTGGTATTTGGGATTCATTGGTTCCTACTAATGTGTGGCTTCTAACTCAGCCCGTGATCAATTTGTTATTTTTGTTAGATTGACCTTCTCTCGATAAGTGGCCACAAAATATACGGTCCAAAAGGCGTGGGTGCTCTTTATGTGCGCCGTCGACCTAGGGTGCGTTTGGAGCCAATCATAAGCGGTGGGGGACAGGAACGCGGAATGCGGTCGGGAACACTTCCAGCTCCTCTTATCGTTGGTTTGGGCGCAGCTTGTCGTGTCTCAAAGGCTGAAATGCAGGTAATTTGACCACATTCTCCCATTTTTTGCCTGTGAAGGCAGGGCAAGAACAATGCTGTCTTTTGCAACGTGTGAGGGAAGTCAGGCGTAGGCTTTTATGTCTCACTTGGGTGCGACGCCTGCCTTAGCGCCAACCGTGTCTTAAGGAATCATTGCATTTATTTCTCAGAACGACCACGAGCACATCAGCAGACTCTACGACCGTCTAGTGAATGGCATTACTTCTCAGCTCGAAGAGGTGATACTTAACGGCGACCCGGAACACCGCTACAAGGGCTGTCTTAACCTCAGTTTCGCTTTCGTTGAGGGCGAAAGCCTCCTGATGGCGCTTAAGAGCATCGCCCTCTCGTCTGGCAGGTGAGCGTGTGGCTACTTTGGTTATATCTTGGTCGTTTTTTCTAAAATTTCTTGTCCTCCCTGCGGTTTTAATCGAATGGGTGTGCGGAAGGGATTGGCTGAGGTCTAGGGTTTTTAGTAAAAGCGAACTGACGCCACTAAGACTAACGTCCTTACTCATTTCTAACTACCCGATTTCCCAGCGCGTGTACTTCGGCCTCTCTGGAACCCTCCTACGTGTTGCGTGCCATCGGGACGAACGAGGACCTGGCTCACTCCAGCATAAGGTTTGGAATCGGTCGATTCACGACCGAAAAGGAGGTGGACTACACCGTCCAGGAAGTTGTCAAACACGTCCAACGTCTCCGCAAAATGAGGTGAGGTGTTTGCTTGGTAGTAGCGGTGGCCCACGTCTTCCACCTCAACGTTAAAACATTATTGCTCTTGTTGTAGTCCACTGTGGGAGATGTACCAGGAGGGCGTGGATTTGAAGAGCATCAACTGGTCCCAGCACTAACCCTTCATAATTCTGTCTGTTGTACAATATTCGTGCTTTTGTCCTCATGTGTATTGACTTTAAGCCATTTTGTGATTCAAAGCTCTGAAATAACCAATCATGCATCAGCGAACGTGTGCTTAGATATGAACGACAAGAATATCCTGAAATGTCTAAAATGGTGCTGTTGGTGCACAGGCGTACTATGGTGCATTAGACTTATCTGCAACCGCTTTTGCAGACGGATTTACGTTAAGCGTCACGGAGTTGAAGTAGAAAGACAGGGTTCTAGAATCACAGCATTTATTGCAAATGATCTCTCAGCCCGGCGTGTTTGCCGACACAAGTCCCAAGTGGAAACGGCAAAAGGAAGAGCTCTTCGTCCAACGTCGGCATGGATCTGTTGGTGCGGGTGTGTGGCTACTTTAACTTGTACTTCTCAATCGCCTCCCTGACCAGCAGGACGTCACTAAATGCCTGAAGTAGCTCGTCCAATTCGTCTGCTACCTGCGGTGAGACGACGTCTGGGCCGAATGTTATTTGCGTGAGAGCACCCTTCAAAGGAAAAGAACAAAACACTCGGTGCATCTTTTTGGGTGACGCTGCAATGGATTCGCCTGGACTAAACCTAGGAAGTGCCGTCAGGAATTAGGCAGCATATTTAGCACCCTTTTCAACTAGGAATCACATCACAGCCTGATACTGACCTCGCGTTTTGCCGAGGTTTTTCAACTAATCGTTTCTTTACTGTCAGCTCCTCAGGTGTCATTGCAAAAACTACAAACCATACTTGTTGGTGCGTCACTTTTAAGACAATGGAGGACAAAGTATGCTCAAAAAACTCTGGAGGCGTGTAAAGAGGCCTTCTACCACGTGCTACGGTCCATCATGGTTGGTCAGATTTGTGTTGCTGCCAGCAAAGCATTTTAATTGGTGGTCCCCGTTGGAGGACACAGACAGCCACCCTCGCATCACGTCGTGCAAAGCAGATCAGCGTTTCGGCTGTTTGGGCCAAGGTATGAGCACGTGACTTCGCAATGATTCAGACATTGACAGCCAGAACCCTTCCACACACCAACGTTTGGTGTCTCCAATGCGGTGGTGGACACGTTTCCACCGACACGCTGTTTCGTGTTAGACACATTGCCTTTACCGACAGCCAACCCGTCGGAAGAGCGATGTGCAACCGACCAGAGCAACGGCTGCTATGAAGACTCAAAGACATCGGCTAAGCACACATTAAAGCATTTGTCGAATGCACCACACAGTGGGATTCCACAGACATTACCTCTGGCAACTTGGGTGGCAGCAGGTCGTCTCTGTGAGCTGTTCGTCGCGGTTGTCCAATCCGACTTTGCTCCTGGCCACGTTTCATGCACGCGACGAAGGTGTATGCGAGAAGGCCAAGGTACGCGAACACGAAGAGGAAGCACAGAATCACCATGAGGATGACTCGAGTGCACACTAGTCCGCATCGCCCACCTGACGTCTTCTTCACATGCGCAGCTACATGTTTCACACCGGGAGGAAGGAGACGAATTCGCATTAGAGGTGTTAATCTGCGCTAAACACCGGTGGTCGTGTGCGTGTGGAAATTAACAAGGCGAATTGGTGTGGTAGACTCATGAAAGTGGTGCTAGGCAGCGTCTTACGTTTGTGCATGCGAGTGGTATCCAGTCGAAATTGCCAGTCACACTCAAGGAAGCGGCACTTGACGTGGTACTGGGATTCCGTGGCATTGGTCGCATCGATGATCCCGTCTTCGCTCATTGGCAGTTGCTTCGGTTCCATGTCGCAACGCAGGTTGTCTTTCCGCACCATCGACTCGGGCACCCCTGTACCCATCACATCGAAGAACTGCAAAAGCAAATCACTGCACGTATACGCATGCGTGTGCGTATGCAAAGGCTCAAAGTGGTGCACTCAATCCAACGCCCCTCACTCACTCACCGTGATGGGATAAACCAGTTTGACGTGGCCTTTGGGGAAGGCGGGCTTCTTCACTGGGTGGATGGGGAGGATGTACTGGTACCGGGAGTCGGCTTCTTGCTCGGTCGCGCACAAAAGCACCACCTTGGAGATGCAGAGAATCCCATGTAGACCTACATTGACCACAGACTGCTTAGCCTTGATGGTCAGCAGCGGAGTGTGGTTTGGCGCTTGGATCTCGCAACCCAGTGGTTCCGTCTGGCAGTAGGTGCCGAGGCACAGTTTCACCGTCAACTTATCGCGCAGCGGATTGTACGAATTGCGATTTGGCGTCAGAATCATCTTATAGTTCGCGTATTCTACAATTTGAAGGTGCACAATTAGAGGCTCGTTCTACTTGCTGCGACTGCAAGTTGGTGCAGACCGACTCGGCGTTTCACGCGTTTGAGCGCCTGCAACTCCAGCGCATTCTAGATTGCCTCACGTGCTTTGACGCTTAACCACAAGGTGACACACACTTGGAGCGAGCACCCTCCTCTCAACTTACTAATCTTGGGCAGTTTGACCTCATTTCTGATGAGGCACTTGTCAGTCTGCACTCGGATGGTGACTTTGGTTAGGTTGCGGAACGCATTCTCGGGGATGCCGTTTGAGTCGAGGAGGCACATGATCTTCACAATCTCAAACGCCTTCAGCTCGCAGACAATGTCGCTGCGACCCTCGACCGTGCAGGATGCGCCTGGACCGGAGTTCGGTAGCCTCAGGGAGTAAATCACTTTGCCGAAAAACTCACAGTAATCGCGGAATAAGCCATGTCCCACCATAAGACGGCCTTCAGAAACGTCACACCCGCAGTCTAAAAGGGGCGAAATGCGAGGCGTGCAAAACGGTGTCAGGATTTCCAGTCGGTGTTGTGCACATCAGTCCAATGCGGTTAATTTTTACTGCACACGTCTGTCTTATTATCGTTCAGTGTAAAAGAACCACTAATTGGAGGAATGGATTAGGTGGGGTTGCTGTGCGGCTACATCAACTGATGCATCTGCGTTTATGGCGCATGGGCTAACGACTCGCATGCAGATTCACGTGTTTGGAGCAAATCAAACTAACCAACTTGGTTTGTAGACTGGGCGTTCCCCACAAAGTCGCACTTTGTGTCAGTTGTGTGCTGCCTTCACTGGAATTTCAGTCCAAAACTGTTATAGCAGTAGCAGCAACAACCACATCAACAACAACAGCAAACCTGTAATGACGACGGGAAATGATTGGCTCGCCACGGAGCTGGTGCCATGAACATTGAAGGTGCCGCAGAAGCCTTCGCGAATGCGCACCTCGTTGCCCAGGACCTCGTAGAAGTCCGTCTCCTTGTTGGCAACCGCCATGGGAGAGCCCGCCTGTGCGATGGGGAAGACTCCCAGCAGTTCAAGCGGTGGTTTTCCACTGAAACCCGCGAGCATGCAGGTACCCCCAGTGGCCTTGCTTTGATGCTGCCTATTCTCGTGGTCGTAGAGCCACTTGTACCAGAGTCCGTGCTGTTCGATGGCACGCAGGTTGCCCACGTACACGTAGATAGAGATGCGGTCGTCGCGACGCACATTCGTCTGGCTGATTCGCAGTTCAAATGGCGCGTCCAGTGCTAGTGGGTGATAACTCGCATGAGATGAGCTCACAACTAAGGTACACCAAACAGATTAGACTTGTAGGTGTGCACCAACAACTGCGATTCAATTGACTACAAATTGGTTTTACATTGCCCCATATTTCAAACCGTGGTCTGTTCAGTAGGCCCGTGATTTAGCCTTGCTGGTATGAAACACCAGTGTAAGGAGAGAACACAGTAGAATGCTGGAGTGCTTACTTAGAACACAAAAGGTGTGTGGTTTAGTTGGGCATTTGTAGAAGCCGTCTTCAAGCCTAGTCAGCTTGGGTGCTTGCTCAGGCTTGTCCAGTGGACAGGGATTCAGCTTATTGAATGCGGCATATTCGAGTTGGCGAATGAAGATGGCGCAGTGCTGTGGTGCGTGGAAGCAGGCCAAACAGCGCTTGGCAGGAGGAATGTCAGCTGCGTGCGAAGCGTCGGCCAGGAACAGAACGAGGAT
Organism: Mesocestoides corti; assembly: GCA_900604375.1. NCBI lineage: Eukaryota > Metazoa > Platyhelminthes > Cestoda > Cyclophyllidea > Mesocestoididae > Mesocestoides > Mesocestoides corti. Next base: position 12,771 of record UXSR01005694.1, read on the forward strand.
TAGCAGCATAACCGAATGACCCCAGTAGCTTCGTTTGCCAGCACTCGACGAATCCAATCAACGAACGCCATGCAAACAGACAGAGTGTATCGATTCGGTGGCAATTTGAATTCGCAAGCTGTGCTGACTAACCAGCGCTGTCCCGACACGGTGAATAACTGCTTTGGTGCATTTTGCTTGTGCGTTCGCTGTTTGGTGAACGTTGCTGCAAAATGTGTGGTTTGGGATCGCACGAATGCGCTGCAAATTTGCTGAGTGCTTATTCGTCCAAAACAAGGTTTCGGCGTAGAATGAATTCAAGAATGAAGTTTATACTTCAATGTTGCTGTTGGAATTTGCAAATATCTCTGCTAGAATTTAGGGAACTCCAAAATCTGAAAAATATACGAAACGAAGTAGATTCAGCCGGAGAACATTGCGAAAGACAGTCGATCAGAACTGAGTAGAACCTGCTGGTGTTATGGCACACTTAAATTAAAATTGGATCAGTGGTGGTCCGAAACGCCACCGCGTGTTTTTGTGTTGTTAAGTGCTGAGCCAACCTTAGCAAGATGTCTCTAATGCGCCTGTTGCAATTCAGAATAGGATAGAGAAAGTGCTACAGAACACCGAGCAATCTTTGATTCAGAAACAGGCCCGAATTTGCAAGGCAATTTTGTGAATTTGACCACCGAATTCAATTCAGGTAATTATGTTGATGAACGGCCCCTGCAGGCTGACTCAACCCCGTTCTTAGTCAATCGCAGTCAGCAGCTAAATCCTGTAGAGATATTTGAACCCAGTTGAATTGTATTTCAGAACTGGAGTCGTCAAGAGACGTCCCAAGCCGCCAAACTTCAAATGTATCAATTTAGCCAACAGAATACAAGGACAAGTCAAAAAATCTCACTGTTGGAAATCAAACTGAAATGTCATTATTTGAGAAGACGGTTTCCATGAACCGAAACGAATGGCATTCCTACTAAAGTTAACCTTGTAGTCGACCGTTTGGTCTGATCTGGTTTGCGAAAACAAGGCGACATCCATGAAGACTTCATCGCTACTGCCAACGCGACATCGTTCACTGACACAACATGCCGTTTCGCAAGCAGTTCCTGCGCCCAGTGCAGCGACGTATTAGGAGGCAGGCATATTGGACTACGTCGGCCTCAATGTGTCTTGAAGCATTCTGTTACGACACAGAAGTATGACTGGTTGATGGCATTGGTTATCACTTGAAATCCAAACGTGGTTCGAATTTTTATCGTCGTGGCAAGATGGGGATTTGCGTGGAAGTCACAGCCGAGGAGCACTCTTAATGCAGCGTTTGATCATATAACACAGTCAACTTTGAATAAAAGCCAGTCAACGCCAAACATAAAGCTAAACAGCTGTTCGTAACTGCTTCAATGTCTCTGTTCTAATCCACGGAATCTGCCATAGTGCAGTCAATGTCACATTGGAGGAGGCATAAATGAAGGTGCAGCGATAAAGCCGACGCACACGTCACGTTCTGTCCCCTTGCACAAGAGCACATTAAAATCACCTTCAGAACGCATCCACTATCGAATCCATGCCATGTTCTATCAGAAACGTCAGGCAGGATAAACGGAGTTTTGGGTCCTGAATGCAAACACAATTGAAAGATTTTCCTTGGGGTTCACTTCTCCAGATGATACAGGTTTTTCTACCATCTATAAAATAAGACTGTTACAAAAAAATTAACTTAAGCTGTTTTAAAATAAATATGGAAAAAAAGACAAACTGTCATCTCCAAACGCTGAAAAATAACTGTGTTGTCTTCACGATAAGAATGACCGTAAATAAACACCATAGGCTAAATAATGTGGTGATTTATTGCTGTAACAATGCCTTTAAAGAAAGCTATTTTTTCACCTTTTATATGTATTGGATATTCTGATTACTCGTTTTGGCAATATCAGTTTTTAATCTTTCATCTTCCATAAAATAAACTTTGCAAAACACAATTTACACTATAAGAACGAAAATCCCGAAGAAGTACGAGTTGACTGATGTTCGATAGACATTTCAGGAAACTGTACGAATTTTTACGTGGAATGCCACCTTACTTTCAGCAAACTGGGAAAACATGCAGTTCTGTGTTAATTTATGAATTTAGATTTAGCAACCAATAGTAAACATATGGGCAAAGATATCAAAACAAGTAACTGTGTCAGCAATGGTTGATTAAGAATCGTGCATAAATTTTGCTTCAGCATCTTGTTTCCTTAACTTGTGTTCCAAGAGAAAAATGCAACGGATTCTGCTGCGTTTTACATACGCTTAATGAATATTTTATTAAAAGCTTCTAAGGGCTTCTGCAAATATCAGCTGAAGTTGTCGACGTTAAACAGATAAAATCGCTCACAAAAAAGTTACGTTAGAATGCGCATTTGAGCAAAAAATATCAAAAAAATGTCTGCAGATTTAACGAAATGCGCAAAATATTACTGCATTGAAGGGGGTAGTATTTCTTCCACAATTTATTCCACAATTGTGCAAACTAAAGGCTAAGTCTAGCTTAAAATCACTTGATTAAACAGACTACACACAAATAATCAAATGTTATCTTTTATCATATTTTGCCATGTGGATGAACGCAAGTAGAATTTCGTTTGGTTTCTGATAACATACTAATCAGTTTTTTGTTGAATAAAACAAAACTTAAGGTTGTATGTTTCACCACACATAATCTTGCTGGATTTGTGCATACATAAAAAAGAATTAAGGATTTCATTAAGAAAAAAGCCTCTTTATAGCGTCGAAAATTTGATTCTTAGAAAAGTATTATTATTGCATGGCACTTTATAGGCTAAATATATAAATGACGTTCATTAATGCCACCAAATATTCAAAAACATAATAAAAATGTGATCCAACCTTAAAAGTTTTAGGTTTTATGATCCCACGTAGATAGCCTTGACGGTGGATTGGATACTCAAAGAATCGAAGCCAGATTTAAAATTTGATGAAAATGCCTAACAAATAATTAATGTCTTCTGTGCGTCCCATCGGTATCAGAAATAACCTCAAAGGTCTTGTGAACTCACCCAAAGGTGTTAGGCATCTATAAAATTTGCCAGATAGTCCACTGCCTGAATTTCATTACACCCGTATTTTGACTTAACTTGACCAACAACATATGCTGTCTACGAAATTATGAGGTCGGGTGTTGAAATAGAACCAAAAATTCTTTAAGAATTAAAGACTCTCAGCTCCTGGTTTGACTAAACAAAAGTCAGAGTGTTTCAGCATTAATGTTATGTACTTGGGACCAGCAAACATAAAACACATCAAGTTTGGTCGCATTATAATGTCGTTTGCAAATATTTGACGGCATAAATTAAAGCCCCGTATAAATTTAGCCTATAAAGCACCACAAAAATAATCCTAATTTTCTAACAGTCAAAATTTGTCGACGCTGTGAATAGTCTTCAGTCAGTACAAAATTCTATATTCTTATTTATGTAAATACAAAAAATCAGCAAGATCGTGTGTGGTGAAACCTACAACCTTCAGTTTTGTTTTATTCAACAAAAACTAAATAGTATGTAAATAGAAACCAAACGAAATTCCATTTGCGTTTATCCACATAGCAAAGAATGATAAAATATGGAATTTGATAATTTGTTTGTAGTCTGTTAAATTAAGTGTCTTAAAGTTGCGTTCACCCTTTATTTTGCAAAACTGAGTTGATCAGTTACCAACAGCGTGATATTGTGGGATAAATTATGGGATATGCATATTATCCACTTCAGTGCAGTAATATTTTGTGAATTTCGTTGAATCTAAGTGTCTCTTCAGCTTTTTTTCTCAAATACCTATTTTAAATTCACTTTTTTGTGAGTGGTTATATCAATTTAACTGTGACAACTTCAGCTGATAAGCATTGAGTCCCTTATATAGCGAGCATAATTAGGTGCTTATAGTAAGGCCTTCATTAAGTTTATGCAAAACGCGGTAACATATGCTGCATTTTGCTTCTGGAGTATAAATTAAAGCAATGAAATGCTGACGCGGAATTTATGCATGATTCTTAACTTACCGTTGCTGGCTCAGTCACTAACTTTGATATATTTGCCAATTTCTTTAATATTGGTTGCTAAATCCAAATTCATAAATTAACACAAAAAGGCATGTTTTTCCGAGTTGTCGAAAGTAGGGTGACAATCTCCGTCAAACTTCGTACAGTTTCCTGAAATGTCTATCGAACACCAGTCAACTCGTACTTCTTCGACATTTTCGTTCTTTGAGTGTAAATTGTTTTTTGCGAAGGTTATGTTATGAAGGATGACGGACTTGAACTTAATGGTACTAAAACCAGTAATTAGGATATCCAATATAGGAAAAGTTGGAAAAAAGCCTTTTATTTAAAAGGCATTGTTGCAGCAATAAATCATCACGTTATTTAGCTTATGGTGTTCATTTACTGTCATTCTTATCGTTAAGACAGCATTTTTTTCTTTTAGTGACTACATGAACCTGTTCAACCAAAAAATCACATCGTCTGACGTGGATAGGCGTCCGCTTCAATCGCTTACATTTACACCAGTATTTCTATCGGAAGTTTCGGAAATCACCGCATATCTATACAACCGTTTACCCAATACTTTGGAATTCTCTTCGCGCTTAGAGATATGCAATGAAGTATGCCCATTGAAAATGCTTCTCTTACGCGAATATTCATTATGCCAAACTTTACGATAATTAATGATCTATTCATGCAAATAATGTTCAACCCATTACTCGTGAAAAGATTGTCAGTAGAGTGAGATAACACGTTGTCCTTATTTTAATATTTATTTTAAAACAATTTAAGCTTACTTATTGTAATAGTCTTATTTTTCAGATAGCAGAAAAACGTGTAACAGCCGACTTCCAAATTTATCCCCAATCTGGACATGTGAACCCCGGAGAAAATCTTTCAATTGTATTTACATTCAGGACCCGATTTGCTGATAAGGAAGAGGGATTTGTATCCCACGAAACTCATTTTGCTGATGTTGCGGTGTCGGGTTACGTTATATTTGCCTATGAAGCTTTTGGTAAGATCAATTCTCACAATAAATTTGACAAACCATTTACGAGGCCTCAACCAAACTTTTGTTTACGTGCTTTAGAACAGTGATCTTACTTAGTGAGTAAAAAGATTTAGTGAAGAATTTCTAATGCACTTGCATATTTAACAGTGGCAAATTTAACTGAGTAAATGGACAAAATCCAAGCGAATTTGCGCATTTTAAATTAGTCTTAAGTTGGATGCATTTCAGGTAGCAGCGACGCTAGCGAAACTGGGATTTTGAGACTTCCATTCTACGCTCACTCCGTGCCAGTTGCCCTGTCTATTAGACACGGATCCTTGGTGCAGTCTGACTTCTCAACTACCTTTGCTCAAGTAGCCCTGGACTTTGGCTGCTGTTCATTAGAAGACGCGACTGAAAGATCAGTCATTATTAGCAACCACTGCACACTACTACCGGTGCGGTTTGCTTGCTCAAAGGTTGCTTACTTTGCCTGCAAACCGTGGCGTGGACTTGTGCCACCTGGAGCGACCAAGGAGATCACCGTCGTCTTCTCACCCAAGCGTCTTGGCACGGTTTTACGCAAAATGAGGCTGTCAATACTGGGTCGCGCGCTGACGATTGTTGCAGAAGCGACAATCACGTTGTCAGGAGAGGCAACTCTGTCTTCGTGTCCTCAATGTATGTGCTTGCCACATGGACTGCAGTTAGCAGGACTAAACCAAATCCAGTGGTATCACACGACGCATTTTCTGCCATTTTAGCCAAAGCCCCAGGAAGCGTAAACTGTGGCACTTTCTCGAAACGTAGGGTAGGAAAAAACGGCACACGGTTTGAAGGAATCGAGCGGTAAGCAATAAATCCATAATGCTTGTTTTACAAACACCTATTGATTAGAAAATTGAAGCTACGAACTTTTATGTACTTCTCTCTGATGACGTTAATTGCAAATTGAGGGGACATTTGGACTCTCTAACATGTTTCTGTTGTAGAAATGTTCAAACTGGGAGCGAAGTTTGCCATCAGCAAATCAAATCAGCACTCGACCTTGCGTGTAAGGTCACTTGCAATAATTTATCAACATTTAAACAAAATTGACCAGTGTAAGCTAGTCTATGCATCGCATGAACAGTGCCAAATCAGCGTGAGTGTGTGCAAGACATTTAGTAGTGATTTTTTGCTAAATGCATTATTTCGTTTATGTTAAATTAGCATTTTGGATTCAACCGACTCAAATTTCGACTCTGTCTTAGATCCAAGAACCGTGGATTATGGAAGGTTGTGCCTAAACACAGAAGCCCACAAACAACTTGTAGTGTCTAATCGCTCGGCAGTCCCCACCTTCATATCGGTTGTTCCAGGTGAAAAAAATATCTCAGTCAGTGAGCCATCAAGTCAAACAGTTCCTGGCCATTCCAGTTGCACTTTCACCGTCTCTCTTCAACTCAGCAATTATGGCGCATTCTCAGGGTGCGTTGCGGTCACTGCGAATCATCTTTTCAATTTTATTGCGACAACTTTATATTGGCAACTTAATTGTTTTTTTGTTACTCTTTGAATCAGGAATGTACACGTGAGGTTGGATGGACGGCCTTTCGATTCTGTTGGCGTGGAAGCTTTTGTTGGAGAACCGTCTTTGGAAATTGAACCGGCCAAAATTGCATTGAAACCGAGCACTGCCGTTGGTGAACTTGTCTCTGAACGGGGTTTAAGGGGTTTTGTGCGCCTAATCAACCACCTGAATGTGCCCATCGCTTTCACGTGGACTTCCGCAAATGGCAGTAGATGTTTCCAGATTTTTCCGAGATCAGGTCAGTCGTCTGGTGCCGTTAACAACTCCATGGTCCACGGATGCTGCCATTTTGGTTGTTTCGCCAGTTGTTTTTAAATAGATGATTTCTGATATTCAGCCTTGTCACTCAACTACATGCCTAGGAAATGTTATGTATTCGACATTAAAATTCATTCATATATGCATATATAGGAGCTGTTTCACCACATTCGTGCTTGGACTGTGAAGTCGCCTATCGATATTCCTTCGCGCAACCAATTAGTTCCACTGACAGAGTCCTGTTCCACCTGTCCACGTCATCAGAAGACGCAGGTCTGCAAGGCACGCCGAAATGCCTCGAGTGTGAAGTTCGACTTCCACCGGCTGAACTGACCTCGGTCACGAAACGCATCAAGTTCCAGGACGTCGCTTGTGGGTTGCCGGCAACGCAGATGTTTGCTCTGCACAACAGAGGCCCCGGACTAGCGTTCGTCGAGGTCAACTCCCCGTGGCCGCAGGATGAAATTTCAATCGTGGTTGAGCCAATCGAATGCGAGATCAGGGCGAGGGAACAGGCAGTGTTTCAGGTGTGACATCGCGGATTATGAACCGCGCATCTCACCATCGCGTCTTAAACCGATGACTTTGTCCATTACAGGTGACTTGTTGCGTGCGTAGAGAGGGTCACTTCGAAACTCCGATTGCAGTTCTACACCGTGGCAAGGAGGTTATGAATTTGACAGCCCAGGGTAACTGCGTTTGGCCAAAGATTGCCATTTCGCCCTCGTGTTTGTACTTTGCTGGAACTCCTGTTGGAAGCCAAGCCAGCTCAGCGTTTACGGTAAGCAACACATCGACAGTTCCCGCGCAAATAGCGTTTGCGTTCGACGGCAACAGGGACTTCGAGGTGAGCTGTGGAGACGGCGAACCAGACAACGAACTCCAACCCTCATCGTCAAAAGAATATCGACTCATTTTCAAACCCAACAAGGTACGTCCCTATTGAATCCTCTCTTGATGGCAATTAGTACTATTCTATTGGTCAAATTGCCTGTCATGCTTTAGTAATAAAAAACCCCAGCATTTGATTGGTCAATTTTCCCCCAATGAAAGGGCTCCTTCTTGTTATTTTTATTGATTCATCTACAAAACAGCTAAACCTTTTAGATTTCCAACTACGACTTTCAACTCCCTCTACTTGTGAATAAGACAAGGAGTTTGCAGGAATTTTGTCGAATTAGGGCGACCGGAGTTCGTCCAATGGTGTGCATCTCGCCGTCAAGGATTCTGCTCAAACGCAGTGTACCCGTTGACAAAGAGGGCATTGATGGTGCATGTTTTTACAGGGTAAGTGAGCAAATAGCAATACTCGCATGCAACAGGTGTCACAATAATTGCAGAAAACGAAGGAACACACCTGAATCTACTGCAATTGATGTTGTAAGTTGCACAAAAAGCTGGTATGGGGTTAGATTTTGTCACATCGTTTAGACAAAACCCAAGAGAGAGAGAGAGGGAGAGTTGCAAGAAAAACTGCACCCTTGCACCTCCGGTCGGAAATGTTATCAGACACGGCAGTAAGTCTGATATTTACACGTGTCTTGCGCTAGTAACAACTTTGAATGTGTTCATATTAACTTGTCCAGTAGCTTGCATGTTTGTGGAATGCCTTTCGATAAAGTTGGTTTCAAACTGCAATCGAATGTGTGTGAAGTCCTGACGTCTGAATTTTTGTCTGATTCGAAATAATGCTTAAGACTGCTGACCAAATTTTGTGTGATTCGCTTAACTAAATTGTAGGAAATTCGCATCGAAAATGTAACATCTGAAATGCTAAGCTGGCAAATCGACATGCCCCAACTGCCTCAATCAATGTCAATTTCACTCACAAGTGGTGAAACTGACGGAACCGCGGGTCAGTTGACAGGGATTTTGATGCACCTCGGTGAATCTGTGGTTATTTCAATGAAAGTGGTCCCGCCAGGTGAGATGTGGGTTCAGAAAGCACAGGAGTCACCTCATCACATGCCACAAATGTTCCATTCCATTGTAGACCAGCCTTGTTCACACAGCATTGCGCTCTCAATCAAGATCACCGATCACTTGGATCGCCACCAGGCAGAAATGGTGATGCTTCGAGTTGAAGTGACTGAGCCTCAAATTACTTGTGTTCCATCGCGCATCTTCTTGCCACCCCTCGCCCTCTCGACGCCAGTTAAAATCGCGCTCATGTTGAAAATCGATTGTCTAGAAGGCAGCTTTGAGTTGAGGAATATCGTGTTTGTAACCGGGAGAAAAAATTGCACCGACGACTATCTGCTCCGCGTGGATCTCCCTCAGGGTCGTGGTAAGTGTTCACAGTGCCTCTGTTCAAATAGTAGATGAAATGATTGGTCACATTAACACCGCGCGTTTACTGGACAATCAGGTGTTCGAACACAGCTCACAATACCCAGCCATTGGGTAGATATCGTGGGGGGTAAAAAGAATGTTTCGATTTTAGTTTTCCGACTTGCCGAGGGCTGTCTGCAGCTGCGCGCATTCCTACAGTTTGAATCTTCAGAGATCACGTGCATCGCCAATCGCCCACAGCCACCATGCCTCGTGTTCATTGTGCAGTCTCGTGAAAAGGACTGCAATTTTGTGATGCGCGCTTGCGTCCTCGTTGCTTTCAGTGCTGACAGCAGTCTCCTGAGCCTCACTCACCTCAGGAACTTGTCGCACGGGCTGGAAGAAGCCACAATGTACTACTTATTTGGTTTTCAGCACGTTGCATCTTGCCTCTCTTAAGCAACAATCATCAGCCATGAAAATCAACAAATCATATCTTCTGTGCTTTAGGGAAATAGATTTTAATCCAAAATGCTGAAGTGCATTAAAACTCTAGCAGTGTGATTTGTGATTGGTCGGAATCTGATTCCAGTTGACCATACTCTAAAATCCTGATTGGCTAGAATTGAATGAGTCATCTTACCAAGTACTGTGGCCTCCAACCTCGACTTCGGATCTCCTCACTTGTTTTTGCAGATCAGGTGAAAGTCTGCTGGCATATCCTCTCAACTGGAGTACAAGGACTACCACAACTGTTGAACTCTGGCTACGTCACAACGGTTTTGTAGACGGTCCACGAGGTCTGCGATTCCCCGATGACTTCCGGAGGTGCAGATGCTTTTTCGAATCTTTTTTTTAACCACGATGCACACACGCCCCCACTACGTCTGCTATTGGTTCAAATCAGTTTTATTTATATTACTGATTTGAAATGAGCAGCAATTTAAGATATCAGTGTGATTAAATTTAATGCAAATGCCCCATTGTGATTATCACCTGGAGGCCACTTCAAGGTCAAATGGCCAGTTAATTTAGTTGATCAGTTATCCAAAGGGGATAAATCAATTAGAAGATAATTATGACTCAGTACCAGGGTTTAAATTACTTTACTTACTCTTCAAGTCTTAATATATAAATTGTGGCAAAATAATCCAGTTGTGTGTTTGTATCCAAGGCAATTTATTTTTCTATCAACTAGGCGCTTGTCATTGGACGACATCAGGTTAGAGCGCACCAATCAGAGCCGAAAACTAACTGTGCACAATCTGGGAGGTCTTATTGAATGTCTGTCGCATGTCGTGGGGGTTTGGAATCCACCAGGAGTCCCAAGGTCCATTTCCTTGCCACTCGAGGACACAGCCAAGTGCACCGCCATTATATACAATCACCTTTCAGCGTTGATTTGCTTTGTTGAAGCGTAAGCCCTGATTATTCTCATCTGCTTTTGGAACTAAAAAAACATGCCATGCCATGTTTTCTCTGTGAAATGTCTGCCTGTTGCCCATTTTTCTTCCTTTGACGAGGAAGTCTAACTAAATTGCAGGGTTCATTTAAGCCACGAAAATCAGCTTGAGGTTTCTCTTAAATTTAATTGGTCAGGCACTTGATGGTGGATTGGTTGGATGCCAGTTAACCAATAAAATGACACCTAATTTGCACAATTGCATTTTAGTCAAGGTGGGTGTTTGAGTCACATCTTTCCAGAATACCTTATGACACACAAGGACTACATTCGGTGGATCGAACACGGACGTCCTTGTGGATACGATCAGGTGATCAGAGTGGACGGCCTTGACGTAGATCCATCAGAGGGAAATGTCATTATTCCAAAGACAGTAACGACGAATTTCAAGGGAAACACCAGCATTGCTTGCTCTTCCATTTCTAAGTTATCACCTGAGGAATTTGAGTGCATTTCTCGTATTGCCTGGACTGACCTCTTTCTCCAACTCATCAAGGTGGGTTAGATAGAAGCTTTCCCTTTAATTAGGAAACAATTGACACGCAATTTGCCTGATTACTCATTTGAGAAATTTCAGTAGTATTGTAGGAAATACTCTTCGGAAATCTTAAAAAATCAGTCAGTAGCGCGGAAAGACTGCAAAATCTCGTTTCTCCTGGTTAGCTTCACAAACGGGGTGCATTGCTACACACAAGCACATGGTTCCGCTGTCTACATGTACTCGTGCACGAGAATGTGTGATAATTAAATTTTGAAAACGGAAAAGTCACTTGTCACGCGACGTTCTCGTGTGTTGTAGTGCTTCGAAATGCGCCCGCTTTGGAGCAAGTCGTCTGAGCACGAGCTTCTCTCGTGGGTTAACTCTGCCATCGGGCGTAGTTGGAGGGACCTTTGCGAGGAAAATGGGCGGCTGACGTCGTCAACCTGGCACCGTCCTGGCGCTCCAAAAGTGGCCAACTTCGACACCGACTTCTCAAATGGGCTGGCCTTAGCTTGCCTCATTGCGCATCATGTGCCGTTCATCGTAAGTGCCCTCAATTATCCCTAAAACTACACAGTTACATTGACAGCGAGCCAATGAGAATAGAGGAATGTGCGCGGTCGAGTTAAGATTTGTGTGCTTAGCAGATTAGTCGTGAAAGGACTGAGGAAATTTCGACTTTGATTAAATACGTGTCATGACTACCTAGAGGTTAATTTTGTCAATCGAATATGCGACCTTGTAGGTGAAGGAGAGTCTTTCGGAGCTGATTTTGGATCCACACGAACCCCAAGACAGATTCCACAACTGCATTCAGATTGTCAAGGCTCTCGCGTTAATTCACGTTGACTTCCAGCTGACACCAGATGACATCTACAATACGAGCGACGTCTACGTATTACTACTGCTAACAAGGCTGTATCAGTGTTTGCCAGGATACGCAGTCAAATCCTCGCTGGCATTCGAAGGTAAATTAAACCCGAAATTGCTTCTACCTCAGAATTTGCCATATCGACTTGTTAATCGATTTATTTTGACTAGGCAACTTACAGGCGCTTGTGCAACAGGACTTGACCTTGACTAACCCAACCAATCAGAAACTTGTTTACAGGTGCTTCGTCATTGGTGATGAAGGTCACTTATTCGGTTTTGTCGAGCCGTCGCATAGAGGGAAGAGCAAAACTCCACGGCGTACACGAACGAAGCAGATTTCATTGGCTGGAAACTGTCCGTTTACATTACACTTGTGCTACAAGTAAGAAAGAACTTCCAAAAGGGTTCTAGCTATTTTCACGAAGCATTGATTAAAATGTTTTACTCTAATGACGGAGGATCATATACCATTCTACATAACACACTCCATTCTACTGACGCATTTAATTTTTGTTGAAAAATATTTAGCATAGCTTTAAAAATTCATGTCACTTTCGATACTGGTACACTGCATGTTTAACATACCCATTGCATCCTTAAATCATAACTGTGAATTCAAAGCCAATAAGCGTGGTCCAAATTTACTGATTTTCCAACGCCTGCTTCAAAGTGCATTGGATTATTGATTTCATCCACGATTCATGCACAGCACCTTGGAATTGAGTTTGTGTGGGATTAGGAATTCCAAATAAATATGTCTGCGATAAAATTAATACACTTAATCAAAAAGTACAATGTTAGGGGTACGAACGAGGTCTCAAATGCAATTTAAATCTTGGGGCTAACTCACGGAGCTTGTTACGGACTACCATACTTTGGTGAGACGTGATCGCAAGTTGAACATTCACCAATCAAAAAGGCTTTTCGCTTCGCTTCAGAGTACAATCGCTTCGACGTGTCCAAGCGCATCTCATGCTGATCGCGGAGAAAGGAACCAACGCTATGGGTTCAGCAATGGTGTTTGAACTTACTGGCGAACCTTGTTCACTTCAAACTGATGTAAGCTTGTTGGTGGAGCCTCAACGGGACCGTGTATGCGTTTGAATTCTCTAAAGTTGGATTAAAACCTGATACGGTCGTGTTTTTATGTAGGAAACCTTCCATTTCAACACAACCTGTTATCGACCACAACTCAAATTACTGTCTATCAGGAATAGACTTCGGTGTGAAGGCGTTTTTGCGGTTCGCCTAGTAGAATCGCCACGAAAACCAATTACAGACAGCGCTTCAACAGGTAAATTTCATGAAAGCAGCATTGTTTTATGAAATATTGCATTTAGGCCTTGGAAGCTCGTTAAGCAGTCTACGCGGTTTCACGTGCAAAACTGCCGAGGTGAGGTTCAGAGGCGATTCAGAAGAGGACGTAGATGTGGTCTTTCACCCTTTTGGCCCAGGCGTCTATGCTGCCAAGCTGATCTTTTCCAACCAATCACATGGCGACTTTGTGATTGACATTCGTGGCTCCTCCGAGTTACCACTTCCAGACCAGGAACAACGAATTACTTGTCCGATTGGGTTGAACCACCGTGTGGAACTGCTCGTAACGCTTGAGAATGTGGAGAAGATGCACACGCTGGAATGGCTCGCGAGGTACTTGCTGTCACGCCCGGAATTGGAGAGAATTTCGATGTCGCGCCTCCTATTGGCTAGCGAGATGTCCAAAATTTTAGCTTTGCATAACTCAGAGACTGCTTCAACGAACGTGAGTCGAAATTTTCTATGTGTTGAACCAAAGGCCCTTGTGAACCTTCTCGCAAATTTCAAATTTCACCATCCATATTGTAGGGTGGAGGATTAGCGGACAGGATTCATTTCCGCGTTGAGTGCAATTCTGCCTTCGTGAAAGTGCCGCCAGTCATTGAGGTACCGCTGAAAGAAAGAGCGCATGAGCGTCCAATGGAACACTTCAACGTGCCTTTGACGATTTCCTGTGACACACCAGGATCTCACCACGTCGACGTCTTACTCATCGCACCCGATGACCTCCGACGGATTCAGCTGGAGTGCGTGGCGTCGGTGGAGGCGACAACTCCTTCCACGGTGTATTCCATGAAAGCTCACGAAGAAAGTCGTCAGTTAAATGGACAATTCTCCAACGACTGTACTACATTTGTAACTGACGATTGGTCGAAACTTGCCCACACACAGTCGCCAACCAATCAGGTAAAAATTAGACGGGAAAAGCATAAAACGTCGTGCAATCAAATAGAAGCTTATTGTTTAAGTTGTGTAGCAAGTACGGAATTTCGATTTCACCAATGGCGTGGCTATTTGAGATCTTGACAACACTGGTGCTCTGAAAAGATTTACAAAATAGTGGTCAAATCGGACACATATTTAGATGTACTCCAATGATTGCCAACAAGTTATATTCCATTGGACAAATGCATCTCTAGGCTGATATTTTCAGGATACGCTACGAGTGTGACTGTCTTTTGCGGTCACAGTCAGAGAGTGCTACTTTACATTGTCAGTAGTATATTTGAATCCGTCTAACATTACTCAAAGAATAACACTTTTGCATAACGTTTTAAATCTATGGAGAGCTGATTACTTACAATTAATCTTTTTGAAGACGGATCTAGAGTGTCTGCTGGGTGGAAGAATTGATATAAAATGTCGTGTTGGCAGATGCGTGCACACAGGCGGTACCGACAAAAGCCATGTTGTCACACTGTTACTTCCGAAGAACACCCTTCCGCGACGCCAAGTTTACCGTGTGGAGACGGACGTTCCAGCGAGAGTTCTGTCGTTTCCAGGCGATCACACCGAGGTCGTCACTCAGCCTAACCGCAGAGGCGAGTACAAACTCGCTGTTTCATTGGCTCGAAGTGGCACCTTCCACGGGATGCTCGTTTTCTCGCTTGTGGACCACGAGTTGACGGAGCACAGGTGAGATTCCATGTCGACTCATTCTCCGCGCATGAGTACCTTCTACACATGTGAAAGATGCATTTTCCGTCAATTTATAGACCAAAACATCGTCTGCACTACGAGCTGAATATTCGAATTAAATCGGGTACGATCTCTATCATAATGCCGTCTCGTCACTCCCTGTTCCAATTTATGCATATTGGTTGATAAATGTGTCCTATAGCTCCACCAATAGGAACGCTTGAAGTGGTCTGCCCGTGTTTGGAGGTGAAGGAAATCGTCTTGCCACTTAAATACCCCGATCTAAGGACTGGTGAACGTCTTCAAGTGATGTTGGATGGCCCCGACCTAAGTGGTCCAGATGTTGTAGAAGTTGACACCGACCAGTGCGAGTACATCGCTCAGTACCGACCGACGCGTCTTGGCACATCCGAGGCAAGGTAACGCTTTTCGAGTGAACGCATCTGTCAACATCACCAAATTCTGATTAAATTACCACGAAATTACAATAGACGCCAGTAATTTTCAAAATCCTATCACATTTTTACCATCGTCGTCTTTCCCTATCCATTAGGCGTGACAGTGCCACGCGTTGCCATGGCAATGACCAATCAGGTCTAAGGTCATCTCTTGACAATATTTGATTGGTGAACTTCAACTGGCACGCAACTGCCGCTGCAAATTCAATTTCTCACCATAATTTGCGGTAACAGAAAAACATGTGTTGGACTCAAAATGCTCTGGTAGCAATTTAAGTGGCAAGAGGTAGCAAGATTTACGCGCTAGTTTAATTGTGATCTGGTTGTGATTAATTGTAACGGAAGATTGAACGCACGTTTAGAATGACATTGCTTTGCCATATTCTAAATTCCTGCCCTTTCACATAACTGGAATACTGGCATATTTGTCGAGTTGAACACCTTACATCGCTGATTTATCTTAACTTAAGCTAAACTGGCTGCATTTCGACTTGCAGCCTCACGTTCTACAACCGGTTCACAAGCGAATTCTGGATCAGATTAATTTTAACTGCGCTTCCACCATTGCCCATTACAGTTGCCCCAGTGTCCTGCGAATTGGGCAGGTAGGCTAAGCTATTTCCCCCTAACATGCCTGTTTTTGCCTACCACGCGCACTCCGATTGGTTGCCCGTATCGATTTTTCAGAGCCATCGTGGATACCGTTAAAGTTGAAAATCCAACCGCTCAGCAATATCAACTGAATGCAGAGATTACCAACCCAGACGTCTATTCCATTGAATCGTTCTTTATGCAGGGAGAAGAGAAGGAATACCACGTGACGGACAATGGTATCTCCCTTCTCCCGCTTGCCACTCTTCGTTTAAATGTTGCCTTTCAACCGCAGGAATATGGAGAGGAGTTGAATGCAGGCGAGATCATTCTTCGGTGTACGGAGGTAAGTCATTCGGTATAATATCAAAGTGGAGTGTTTTCCCAGTTTTCTGTATTTGGTATGCACTGTCTACTGAAGCATTTTCAGTAGCAAGTAATTTAGTGTTGTGTGCGTCTAACTGCAGGCATCCTATATTAATCCTACTTTCGCTAAGATTTTGCAGTATTTGCGAATTAGAATGTAGGTTCTTCGGTCACAGGGCAATGCAGAATGTACATTTAGTTCAGCAAGTTCAAAGGCACATTTTGTTATAAGTACTACTTTAAACGTTATTAGTAGTACATCGATCAACACACACCGTACCTAAAAAAGAGTTGACCAAAAGTGTTCGACTGGTAAGTCACTTCTGCATTCCAGTTTCGTGAACTGCGTGTAGTTCTACGTGGCGAAGGTCTTCTTCCATCACCGACTCGAGAAGTAACCGTCAAGTCCGACGTCGAAGGGACGAAACGATTTTCAATACCGTTTGCTAATCCGTTCCCCTACACAATCGAAGTTACTCATTACGTCACAGCAAAAAAATGCAAAGATGCCCTCCTCGAGAGACATCTTGAAGCCTTTGAAGTCGTTGGAAAGAAGTGAGCTCCGAAGTGTTGAAAAAATATTAAAAATCAAGTTTTGGCAGTTTATTTGTTTTGTTTCAAATAAGTACAAATTAGTCGACCCCGAATTGTGTTAAAAATTTGGCTTTATGCACCTCGTGTAAGGTTTCCAATGCATCGATTTCATTGTAATTAAAATTGCGCCACCAATCATCATCGTTTGTCATGTTTGACAAACCATTACTGGTTGATTCTACTGTCCAATCACAGGCTGTGCATTTCCTATTGGTTAACCAATAATAAAACCTGTGGCTAGCAACATGTCCACAATCTAGTAACTTAAGCTTATGCCGGTAGATGACACGTTATCTGTGGAGTGGTTTCGGAAGCCCGAATTGTAGACCTAGTAGGTACAGAGGACCCTGGGAGTTTGTGCCTGCCTGCTCTTGTTTTATTCAGTCAAATAACCAAGACCGATTACTGTTTGCGAATTCCACCAATCGCTGAAGGGATTTTGCCCTAAATTGCACAGGTCACAACTGCTTCAAGCCAAACAGACCACGAATCTCCCGTGTGCCTTCACTCCCTCGCACATGCAAATCTATGAAGTTGTCTTCAACGTGGGCGTCAGAAAGCTCTCTCCAACAGACGGTGCGCCATGGAAACAACACGAAATCGTCTGGTCGTATCCTGTCAAGGTTAGTTAAACAACCACAACTGGCGGGTGATTGAAATGCTCATGTGTGGATTAAAACAACTGTTTGCTTCACTTCACAGGGCATAGCGGTTATGCGTGGCTTTCAAGAACCATCTCCACGCACACTCCTGAAGGAACACGTGTACCCCTGTGAAGAACCCACTCCGAACAGACCCGCTCGAATCGAGGGAGAAGCGAGAAGTTCGACGTCATTTCGGCTTTGTTTAAATCTGGCCGGTTACCTTGACAACCGAGAGAGGTGTGGAGAGGAAGGCAGCTTTACTTGGTCATTTTCAGTGCAGACGTCTGGCGATGACCTGTTAGATGCAGCAGCACTTGTCAACGTCTCTGTTAAGCTGAGACGGGAGTCTTGCACCGTGGATCCCATGACTGGTGTTGCAAATCTTGCATTCATCGGAACCTTCGAACCACCGAGGTCCTTTGAGTAAGTAGGAGCTTCTGGCCCTTGCCAAGTGGTGGCCCCTTTCAAATGCTGGCAGTGCATTTCAGAATTATGGCGACACTGAGTGTGACTTCGGTGATTGGCGGCGAATGGCAATTTCCAGTCTTCCTGCAGGCCAGACGGACTGAGTTGGTTGAAAGTAAAATCACCTTCTTCTCCGACAACCTGCACAAACCCATCCACAGGAATCTACTCCTGGACAGTGGGGAACCGTAAGCCTAAATTCTAACTTGTATATCCCGAGAAAAACGCTCTGGTTTTTGTTGTAGAACCTCGGCGAAGTTCAGAGTAATCTTTGTCAAACCGGGCGCCAGTGCGTTTTCACTCGCACATACATCAGGCGTGTTGCCACCTCAGGGGGCTGGATATTTCACTCTACAAATAACCTACGCACTCAAAAATTATGGACGGGTAACCAAGACGAAAATCGTCGTCCAGGTGAGTTGAAACTTGAGTAGTTCTACATATTTTAAATTCTTATGTAAGCGCACAACAATTGCTCTCAAATGGAAAGTTTCAGATCGGTAATATTGCCAATAATTTGACACTTGCTTCTCTCTAGAAATGGTATGAGAGCATGTACCTGTCACCAGTAGAAGCCCCTGTGTGCCTATTGGTCGAGAACATCGAAGTGCCGGATCGGCCTTTTGATTGGTTAGTAAAGGATCTTTCGCTGCTCTATGTGATTGGACAAAATGGAGAAGGTTTACTTGATTGTGAAACTGTGATCTAAACTAGTTTTTGGAGTTTACAGTGAGGACACATGCACAGGCATTAAATGTGTTGATATAATTTTAAATATACTGATTGATTCTTTTGTTACTAGACTCCAAGGAAGGAGTGGATCTACGATCTCATTGGTGAGGCTTGGCCTTGCAACCAGATATGCTAGATGAATCAGCAAGCAATTATGGAGGCTCTTTTTCGGATTTACACGGCTTCTACCTTACCCAGAAAACTATTCTTGCTTATCTTTCCAACGTCCTTGACTCAAAACCAACTATCAAAGCGCATTTTTTGAACATTTGAATATAAATAACTGTCATGGATCGAGGTTTCCACCGTCAGACTTCCGTCCACTGTGAAATTTATAAGTTTCGATAATTTGTAGTGAAGAACACCGAAACGCAACAGTGTAGACCTTATGTGGTGGTTCTTAATTAATCGAAACTGATTCATTTCACAGTTTTGAATCAGATAATCTGTCTAGCACCTCAACTTGATCTGGGCCACCATTAACGTTTTATCCGGTTTCTGATGAAAATCGGTTTTATTGTCGGCGTCATTCGAATCCGCAATCTGTGACTGAAACCGCCCGTTGTACTCTGCTAACATTAGTTTGTGGCCACTTACCAACGAGGCATGAGAAAATCAGCAAATGCTCTGAATTCACCTTCGAACCGCGGCAATTATCCTCTAAAACACTGCATTTCGTCGTCATTTTATTAGTATTGATTCAGTGAACTGGCCGGCCCCTAATGACCTGCACTCTCTTCATATTAAGTGGTAGATTTCTGGAGTTGTTTTTTTGCCTTTTCTAACTGACGCATTCTTCTACATAGGATTTGCTTTTAGCTAGTGAAAATTCATCACTGGTGGTAAACAATGTCGTTAAAACCCCACGTCCTCCG
The DNA here is from genome assembly GCA_900604375.1 of Mesocestoides corti. Classification (NCBI taxonomy): domain Eukaryota; kingdom Metazoa; phylum Platyhelminthes; class Cestoda; order Cyclophyllidea; family Mesocestoididae; genus Mesocestoides; species Mesocestoides corti. Next base: position 32,390 of record UXSR01005694.1, read on the forward strand.
CTCTACTCTGTATTCTCGTTCATTTCAGTTTGCCTTCAATAATCTGTTCAAATGGACGATTTGATTTAGAAATTTATGGTTTTTTTGATTTGCTTGCGCATGTGGCTGTAAAAAGGTGTGTGGCGAGTAGCAAGCCAGCACAGCTGGCAGTCGTGAGCGATCGATCGATTCAATCGATTTTTTTCGTGAGCGCACTTCACGCAAATACGCGCGTGAAGAGATCGATGCTTGGCGAAGCTACGCAAACGCACTCGTCAGCCTGTACAACAGGACACCAGCGCTATCGCATCAATCAAGTACTTAAGCCACACGCCGTCTGCGTGTTTACACTTATTTCGGTCGGGCCTTGTCATCAACTAAGTAATTAATTACACCGCATTAGGTAATTAATTAATTGATGCATTATCAATCCTAGGTCAGGTGTGTTATTTAAATTTAATTTGGAAAGTGATTTATATTACTGCGGTAATAAGAGTTGCACGGAAGTATTTGAAAGTGAATGAGTTATCGTCGATTAAACTAAGACCACACAAATAATAATAACAATGTATTTCGAATTAAACCAATTATCGATTCATACACTCACCCATTCACGTTTCACCCAACCCGATGCAATCAGTTGATTTACTTAGCATCGATCGCAATCGAACCTCTGCCTGATTCAAATTTAAATACCGGGCTTAGTTAGAGACAAATCATGAGTTATCGACACAGGTAAAACCACCTCACACTACTTCGGATTAACTATCTACACGACGCGACGCGATGCGATGCGAGGCAAGGCGGTAAAGGAAGTAATTATCGACCGTGTAGCAAGTAAGTTGAAAATTGAAATTCACAATGAAGTATTGATGACTGATCCGTGTGTAATTAATGGAAACATCGGTCTTAGTTACTGATAAAGCTGTTATCGAGTGAATCTCAAAAACCAGCACACCAAACTATTTCAAATTAAAGCAGGCAACTTATGAATTATGAGTTTTGTTTGAAATACAAAATTAAAAATCAACTACTGATTAGTTGATCCCTGTTCAATTAAATGTAAAGGACAGGTCTTGTGTCAGTTAGAGAAATAGATCGTCATCATCATCATTACCATCATTATGATTATCATCACTATCACGATTACGACAGACATGATTATCATGATCACCATCATTATCACGAATGTAACTATAATCATCATCATCATCACCACTATCGTTAAAACGACTAACATTGCCATCATTATCGTCATCATCATGATCATGACTACCGTTATCATCATCGTTATTACCATTAACACGACCACTATTACCATCCCTATTGTCGCCAGCATCATGACTATCATCATGATGATCATCATGCTTATCACTACCATCAATACCATCACCACGGATACCAGTACTACCACCATCACACCTACCGTTCTCCCAACATCATCATTATCGCCATCATTATCATCATCACGGCCATCGTCATCACCATAGTTATGATCAATACAACTGACATGTTTGTTTAAAATTATCAGCTGTATCATTATCAGCACAGTGATTATCACCATAATGATTACCTTTATTATAGATATCATCATCAACATTATCACGGTGATCACCATCACCATCATCATCATTTTCAGGAACATCACCACCGGCCCCACCAGTATCATCATCACCATCCTTATCATCATCATCACCAACATGATCAATATCATGAATATCATCGTCATCGCAATCATTTCTATCATCATCATTGATACCTTTCGCACCATCATCGTTAAAAATATCATTTTCATGTTTTTCATTATCAGCGTTACCATCATTATCACCACCTTCGCCATCATTGCCATGATTACAACCACTGTCATCAGCATTATCACCCTCACCAGGATTGAACTCATCATTACACGATCGATAATAATAATAATAATAATGGTAACTGTGATGATAGTGACAAAGCGGAAAATCAGCACCGTTCAGTGTTGATTACTGACCTCTGTCTGATGCAATTTTTCTACCGGTTTTAATCACAGACATATGAGTCATCGATCAAAGTAAAACCACACTTCACCAAACTACGCTTTGCAACACTGCACTACGCCACACCACACAGCACTAAAATGCAGAACACTACAATACGCTACACTTCACTAAACTAAACCACACCAAACCACACTAAACCACACCACACTAAACCACACCACACCAAACCACACTAAACCACACCACACCACATCAAACCACACTAAATCACACAACACTAAACCACACCACACTAAACCACACCACACCACACCAAACTAAACCACACCACACCAAACCACACCACACTAAACCACACCACACCAAACCACACCACACCAAACTAAACCACACGACGCCACACCACATCAAACCACACCACACTAAACCACACCACACCACATCAAACCACACTACACCACACCACACTTAAACCATTATTTGGGTTTCGAAGGAAAAAGAAACTTACATCATGATTACGCAGAAAATACATGTACAAACAAGCTTCCTACCAAATGTCGATTACGATGATGATGATGATGGTTGTGATAGTGGTATTGTTGATGATGGTGGCGGAGGTGATGATGAAGATGACGATGTCAATTGTGGTGATGGTGTTGATGAATGTGGCGGTTGTTGATGATGTTGATGGTGATGATGATAATGATGGTGGTGGCGGTGGCGGGGTGGTGATGAGCATGATAATCTGTTTCAGTCAAACCAATTAAAATCGAATTAAACAAATTACGAAGAAAATCTGAACCAAATCCGTTAACTCTCATCCAGGCTATCGGCCAAATACGGAAAAAAATAAAGAATCTAAGGTAAAGTAATAATCGAAGAAAAGTCTCACAATAAATGAAACAGTAAATAAAATTAAAACTAATCGTTTATCGATGCAATTTACATGATAATAATAATAATAATAATTCGTGATTCGAATTGAATTAATGATCAACCCAATTTGAGGTATTTTACCAATTACAGAAATTGAAATTTAAGATTACAGACGTATTTTTGAACCCTGTATTCTCACACCAAATCATTGTCTTTTTTTATGAAATTTAAACAATGTATGAAAGAAAGAACGAATTCGTGCACAATTAATCAAGTACTGTACGGTGTCAATGAAATTCAAAATCTATCAATTAAAATTGATTTACACAAATAATCAACAAAAACTGCGCAAACTCAGCTTACTCCCCCCTTCCAGGCAACCGACCCAATACGAAAAACATTGCAAAATTGAACAAATTCTTGCTTTGAAGTAGACCAAAGGATTTCAAAAAAATTCTTTTCTCATCGATTTTCAATTAAATATAGCATCCCGATTTCTACAAAAAATGCACACCTACAAACCAACGTCCTATCAAATACCCATGATGGTGGTGATCATGAAAATGATGATAATGATGATGATTACCAGTTAACTCTAATCCAAGCTAACAACGAAATGCGAAAGCACTAAAGGAATTAAACAAATTCTTGGTCCAAGTTACACCGAAGCACTTAAAAATCTATTCGGAAATCGATCGGAAAGGAATTCTGATTAGAATTTTGTACAGAAAATACAACCACAATCCCACTTTTTATCAAATATCGATGACGACGATGATAGTGATGCTGGTGACGACGGTGGTGGTGATTGTTGTGATTTTGTTCATAATGATGACGACGGTAGTGGTGTTTGTGGTGGTGATGTTGATGATTGTTATAATGATGGAGATGATGGCGGTGTTTGTTCTTGTGACGATGATGATGGTGGGGGTGGTGACGATTTTGATGATGACGGTTGCGACGATTGTTATGATGATTATGATGACGACGATTTTTGATGATGTTGATGACGATGATGGTGGCGACGTTGATGATGATAGTGGGGGTGGTGACGACGTTGATGATAGTGGGGCTGGTTGCGATGATTTTGATGATCTTGATGATGGTGGTGGTGATGATGACGATGAAGATGATTGTTGGTGATGGTGTTGATGACGATGATGGTGGTCGTGATGATGACCGCGACGATTGTTATGATGATGATGATGACTATTGTCGGTGATGATGTTGATGATGTTGGCGTTGATGACGACGGCGGTGTTGATGATGATGTTGATGGTGGCGGCGGTGCTGATGACGATGGTGGTTATGGCGCTAATGATGTTGATAATGGTGGTGGTGATAATGGCGGTGGCGTTGGTGATAATGATGGCGGTGCAGTTGGTGATGATGCTGATGATGGCGGTGATAATGATGATGAATTCACGAAATTAACAAATCTCTTAATCAAACTAAGGTGCGTCATTATTCATCCGCCCATCGTCCCAGTGAGAATTAAGGTAAGGTAAATCAAATTGTCGTTCCAAGTCAAATCATTCAGACCAATTTAAAATGAGCTAATTCATAATACGATTGAAATCCTATTCATGATATGTGATTGTTCGTCAATCCAAGTAAAATCACCTCCAAACTAATTATTCACGAACTACTGCCAAGTAATTTATTTTTCAAGTACACAAGTCATGTCTCCTCCACACCCTTTTTGCAAAGATGCATTCCCCTCGCGACCGCAGGGTCTGAGATTATACCCTCACTACTAGCGCAATATCACTAGACACGTTTTTACGCCTCGACACCTGCCCCATAACGTGAGGTATTCCAGTTCACGCGCATTTGTTAATCAAACAGATTCTGCCTACTTACAGGTATTCAGCAGTGATTTAATCTACACCGCGACACCATATCTCCCCCCAACACCATATCTTCCAAACAGTCGTACAGTCGGTCAGTGATACGTGGTACTACTCACGGCAATTCAGCAGTCATCATCACCATACTTACACCTAGACAAGCTCACGCCCATTCAGGCACTATTCCACGTACCCCTTCTCCTTGAGGGGTATGTTTTTGCCCGCCTCCCACCCCCACAACCTCCTTAGGCTATTACTGTCCGTATAACGGAAGCTCAAAAACGGGTTATACAGTATTATGCCAAAAAAATAGCCTCTCCTACCACCCAAACACCTCACATTACTTGACGCACCAAAACTATCAGAACCATTTACTCACCCTCGCCGCAGGGATCTCATCCCCCTCACCCTCACTCTCCTCCTCCTCCTCCTTCTTCCCTTCCTTCCCTCCCGCCTTCTCCGTTGCCTTCTTCTTCCACCAGTCCAGTCCACTGCACTGAGTTGTCCTAGGAAGAGAAAGCTGATGTCACTGGCGCACCGGAGCACTCACAAAGCCTCCATCCTCCCCAGGAGTTGGTCTCTGTTTCCGACAAAACCATGAGGAGAGGTAATACATTAGACCGCACAGCAACCACCAAGCTCATTAACGTGCAACTTTGGGGGTGATACGCCGCCCCACTGAAGCGCCATATCTGCCACAAGGACTGATGCTATGCCGAAAACTCACCTTTACCACGCCACGCCACACAATTCGACCAAGTCGCTGTGGTGTCCCGCCGAACCTGCCATCGTCCCAAGCCACACCACCATCGCAACTTCTCGCACGCACGCACGCACACCACGCTGTCCAATTCACTCGATGACGAAGGTCAGGCAGGAGAAGCAGAAGAAGACGCAGAAGAAGACTGCAAACTCTTCTACCTAAACCATCAAATCACACTGACAAAACGCACTGCATACCACTGTCTGCTCGACCACTGCCAACACGACCCCACACCAGCCCACTCACCATCACACTGGAGCATCCGCTGCTGTCTCCTCCACAACCTACAGCATCCACAACCAATCAAATTGCTCAGCCAATTACAGACTCAAATCTTCTCACGAACAACCACTCACAACCTACGAACCACTGGGTGCGTGCGCCAATCACAGCGGAGCCAAGGCAACATCCC